>JANCMC010042188.1:362974-399563 GCA_024363005.1 Charaxes varanes | reverse complement strand
GATTGATGTGATCACTTTCTTGGCCGCTACTGTGTAATTACTAATTTTATGAACTTTGTTATTGAATCGATAAGAAAAAGAAGAATCATAATTAAGAGCGACAGAGAGAAAGCTTCACGAATCTCAAGACGTTCATTCCTAAGGCTAGACATATGAAATTATTTGATGATTAAATGAGTTTTCCTTGTTCCAAAAAAAAAAAAAAAAACAAATACTAACGGAAGCATCTGAAGCTAAATTCAAAACTAAATTAAAGCAATAAACGATATAAAAATAGCCTACATGTTTAATACACTATTCCTGTTGGTTTTAATTTTATGGCCTTATGCAACTGTGTTGATATAATCCTAAAGATGTTTTAGAAAATTCTTCACTTTTATTTTGACGGCAGTCACTTTGGTTTTGTTAACTATCCAATACATGGTATTGGCTGAATGCATATAAAATAGTGTTCATATAGATTAAGTACAAATTTTAATAAATACTGTATTTAAAAAATTGCTTTAAAATAATACAAAAGGCAATGATTTGTGATAATTTTTTTTGCTGACATGTTGGCGATATACATGTATTGGTTTATGCATGTAGTTAAGATATTTAAACTGGTATACACCAATTTAAGACTAGTTGTATTAAATATAATTTTATTAATATCCAGATAATGTTAACTCGAACGTTCAAGTGTCACTCACCTAGATATAAAATATACAGATACGAGATACGATATTGTATCAAATTTTTGAATTCGCTGAATTTAAAAAATTGGCGTCAAACATATCTGTCATATCTATTTAATCGTCAATAGTGACACAGTCTATCGTATCCCACCGGAGTCAGTATAAAGTTAAGTCTATTTTACTAATTAACAAAAACTCTTCAGCTGTTGCCAGCTAACCTATCTCTTTTATAGCACTTACATTATTTATATATATACATATATTCCACAAATATCTTGAACCTCTTTTCAACAAATGAATTAACGTTTAGTGAGATGAGGAATTGCTCAGGTTAAATAACAAATTCAGAACTGTGATGAAAATTATATAAAGATCCTTTATAGGCTAGAAAATTTTATTAATTAATCCCTAAACCATAAAAAATTTCAAGAATCACAGAAATAACGCTCCAATTCACCTAGTTCATAAACTAACTAGGTTTAGTCTAGTGACCAAATTCTGGTCAATCCAGATAATCCATTGGCTTCCGAGCTTCAAATTATTGTTTTTATGCGGCCTCTTCGTTGCAATGAAAATCAAATTATGTAAGTCTATTATTGTAATCCCCCCTATAACACGGTGCTCATATAATCATTAATATTATTCTATAATATATATAATATTATGATCATTCGGAGCCGTACAAGCGCGGTGTACGAGAATAATCCTACAACGCGTTTTCCTATAATGCGGAATAAACCTACCGTGTTGTAGGGGGAATTACACTAAAGGAACCAATAGACGATTTTTAAACTGTACTAGAAATAAAAAATATTTTATTCTTGTGCATTTTTATAGCGTTATGGTGTCAAATGCTATTTATGTTATGTAATAATATGTAAGATTTTGATCTGATTGTTAGTTTTAGGGGCCTAAGCTCGATATATATAAATAATTTATAGTTTATACAATATAGCAATATATCGAGAGAGAAATCATTTTACAAGAAAATATAGTAATTTTTGACAATTTCCATGCAAATAGGGAATTATGTATGTGTGATACACTCGTGAGCAAGATTATAATTTTAGGCAAGAGATTTTTCGCATGGACCGCGTAGTTGTACAGTGTCTTGTATTAAAACTGTTATTTGCTACAAATGGGGTATAACTTTTTTATTTGCGCTTACACTCCCGTATCATAGCAGACTGAAGTAAATCTTAAGGACATCTCCATGTAGCTGTTTTTTTTTATTACTTATTTTAAGAAACTATTTCAACGGATCTAACTAGACTATTATTATTTAATATACAACTACATTTTATAACCAATTTCAAGCGAAGATCCCAAGATGTAGATCTTTTTTGATGCAAGTTTAGAAGTTTTATGATTGACAAAGTTATCTTATTCAATCTAAAAAAAAAGTACATTAATGTTCAAGTATTATGTTTAATTACGTTAATCGTTATAAACACAAAGTATGTATTTTAAAAAATAATATTTTAATGTTGAAAAAATTAAATGAGGATAGTATATTTTCTTTGTAATATTTAATCATTTATATAAATGTGAGTAAATAAAATGGTATTTTATTTAGCCCGTACCTATTATTCCTGAGCATGGAGACTTTATTATGGAATAACATCTCTTATGGAAGAAAAGTTGACAAAAGTGTCCAGCATTTTACAAAAATAACAGTACAATGAATGTAGCAATAGTAGATAAATTAACTAATAATACCCTTAACCTTTAAAATTCACCTAGATGCTAATGTGGCGCCAACCTTATTTACGCAATTTCGATGGACCTTTATAATGTACAGAGATGTTATCCCTTATTTAAGTCTCCATGTTCCTGATTAAGATAAGTAAGGTTGTTAGAATTTTGACAAGATTATGCTAAATGTATGTCACTTAACATGATTCTTGTACTTTTATGGCAAAAAAGTATGCAAATATTTTTAGAATTGAAATAAAACGTCATTAATTACATGCAAATATGTTAAATGTATAATAAATTATAACTAAATTGGCAACACAGCAAGTGTGGTTAGCTGAACAAAATATAACCCCATGGGAATTTTTCATCAGGGCAAATAAGGTGATGAATAAAAACACTTTATATATGAATTAAACCATTTATCATCAAAATGATACCACATATCCCAGAATAATAATTAATAGATTCATGTAACTGTAGATTGAAAATACCAGATAACAAGAAAATCAATATCTAAGATTTTAAAGGAATTGCCAATTGGCAATGTATACTCAAATTTTACATTTAATGTATAGTGATACAACATAAACATAGAGAAATGGACTTATTACATATCCAGCTCCTACTTCAGTAACTGCAGATGAAATGGTACTTGTAATGCCGGCGCCAGACATAGACTCAAAGTGTTTGTAACATTTTTATCCTTGAAGACTATAATGTTCTAAAAAACTCTGCACGGCTACACATAGTCCCCAGCAACACTACACGATCATTCAAATGAAGCTATGTCTTGCTCCGACGGAAACGATCCGCCATAAACGTTGCCTTTTTATTACAAAAAGCCTTGCTTATCAACGATCTTACGTTGCGTTAAATGGGTGGGTTAAGTTATGCAAGTTGTTGAGGGCGTGATAAATAATTCATACAAATTTGTCACCGCAAATCTACCAAAAGATATTCAAAGGGGACGGGAAAACTAAAGATATTCAATCTAATAAAATAGATATTACAATATTTATAGAATTAAATGAAATAATTTCTCATTGTAACTCACATGTACCGAACCGTGCCATTCTGAAGAAACTTCTTACCTCACGCAATTCCTCTGTGGAATCAATTACCAGGTTCGGTATTTTCGAACCAATATCACTTAAGGACCTTCAGAAAAAAGCATACTCATTCCTCAAAGGCCTGCAACGCGTCTGTAAGCCCTTTAGTGTTGCAGTTATCCATGGGCGCCGGTAGTCGCTCGAGTGAACCGCCTGCTTGTTTGCACTTTGTTATATATTAAAAAAAAACCGTTGGTTAGCGAGAGTGCGAGAAGGAAGAAGAAATTTTTAAAAAGTTGTCTCACAAGAATACTTTTACCGAAAGATATAAGAATAACGTGAACGATGCCGGGGGTAGAGGCTAGTACAATTATAAAATATACCCTTGAATTTCTGCCGGCTTTATGTGGTTACTGTCAAAAGCAGACACCGGTGTAGTACCGCACGTTGCGTTGTCTGCCTGGATTATACCTGCATTATAAATATAAATGGTTTCTAGAATTCATGAATAATTAGCTGTTTCCCGCGACATCGTCCGCATAAAATTGTGACAGCCTCAATAATGACTAACAAAAAATTCTTTCTTAGCGGACGTCTACTAACTATAAAGGAGGAGATGTCTCGATGGCCTCCGAAAATCAGCGTTGGAAGTAGTATTTCTGTCACTTCCAACATATAAGCTCAAAGGTTTCAAATCGTTTGGGGTATGTCTCACTGTAGGCAACTTTATTAATTATTAAGTTTATTTTACTATTTGTTATTGTGATTGTTTTCTCCTTTCTTTTTTTCTTTCATAAACTACTTCCTTGCCAAATTTCAATATTTCGCGTTAACATAGTAACGTGTAAAAAACAATCTATTGTCTAAGCTGCTATGTAAAATTATGATTTCAAAAGCATTCGGTTCGTGTCATGTTTTTGCTACCTCCCACGTAAATTGTTGTAATCCCAAATTCCCAACTTCATACTGTAATGTCACAAACATGTAAATTGAAATAAAAAGCTCATTATATAACACATTTGTGTATACAATTATATATTCAATAATGACGATTATATTATTGTATACAATGATATATTAAAAAGTCACTGCTATATTACAATTCAGTTAATTGTAACGCTCTACTTTAAAGCTGGGAATGTGGAGTTACAACAATTTACGTGGGAAGTATCGTTTGTCGTAAATACATTGAAGAGACGGGTTAATTGAGCATACCAGCCAAAATTCTGTCAAGACAACGTCTGCCGAGTCCCCTAGGTTTTACATAAAATCACTAAATAGTAGTGTATTTTTTATAAAACACGGTGTCATAGAGACAAGTGAAATAAACTAGGATCACAGTACACCAAAACACGGCAGTAATGGGGATTATGACTGACTGACGGCGTCCGAAACACGATACCAATTTGACCGCAGCCGCCAACAATCTGACTGAATAGCGTTTTGATTCCGTTTTATATAGCCCACAAACTATGTACAGTCGATCAAAAAAGTGCTTTACCATTTTGGATGGCAGCTCCTAGTTAAAAAAAAAATTGCTAAGGGTTATTGTTAAAAATGAACGTAATGCATAACAAGCAGAAATGAGTCTTTAAGTTGATTGACGGGCAAACATTCGAACTTAGCGTGGCAAACCATTTTTTTGGTTCCCTAACGAATTTGGATTTCGATAGATATAAATTATTTTTAAATAAAAAGAAAATCACCTTCAAAAACAAAGAGACGAGGAACTAAAAAGCATAAAATAAATAGTACTTTCATACAATTTAGTAGAAACTTACTGATGTGCTGAAGTCGGTACCAAGTCAAATACGTTCTCTGCTAAATTGATGCAAATAGCACCGAATGGTCCGTTCGAATGTGTTCGGCACTTATTTCGTTTATTGTCCAACAATTATTATTACAATTCTTTGGAACGTAAGTTACTTAACGCGGCTTAGGAAAATTACGGGCAACGCGATTTCGCAGAAATCGTCACGTAACGAAATGCCGTATGCTGGGTGAGTGTGTGCGTGTGTACACAGGAGCATGTGAACGCGCAGCCGGGTTTGCATCTCTCTTTCTCTCTATTTGCCTTCCCCAGGGAAAAGGGGAGGGAGAGGAGGATGGGCCAATTGCTTCGGTATTTCCGAACAGATACGGATTTAGGGACCTTCAAGAAAAGAGCATACTCACTGAAAAGGCCGGCATCGCATCTGTGAGCCCTCTGGTGTTGCATTGCATGGGCATCAACAGTCACTTATGTGGATGCCGCCTGCTCGTTTGCCCATTGTCATATAAAAAAAAAATAGTAAACTTGCAGAGATCGTTTCTAAAGTTTACTTCATAGTGCTTGTTTTGGAAATAGACAAAACGTCTATAAGTTATTTTTTTGTTTGTATTTTATACCATAGTATTTTTAGTTAAGTAAGCACCAACTTTTTACTCGGTCTCTCACGACTCTATTGTTTTTTTTTTTCATGCTATGGGCGTGAGCCACTCGAGGTATCCGACAGAATAAGAATGCTGCAGACTGTCAGCATTAACGCTGAGTCGGGGCCTTTTTGCCGCCAAGGCATACAGATGCACAAATAGTTTGTCAAACTAAAATGTAAATTTTTTTTTGGTGGCAAATAAATCTTATTCTATTCTATTCAAATTTAAGGGAATAAATAATACCTATACTAAAGTATAACAAGCATTTTTTTTTTTAAATATTTCCTAATACATAAAAATCTAACGAACCTTATTTTCAAAAATAGTCATAGAATATGTGGTTTTATTGTTATTTTAATACATTATCTGGGCACACGGAAGTCTAGTGCGGACCATGGTTACAGGGACATAAAAAAAAAATTAGATCATATTTTTAGATATTTAAATTAGAAAAAAATTCAAATCAAAATTAATTTATTCACTTTTATGTGCTCAGCTAGAACTTATTTTATGCGCTAAGTGCCAGAGGTTTAGGCATAAGGAAAAACCAGACAATTACGAGTCAGACTCACGCACTAAGTGTTCCGTAGGTACCATCACGTAATACTTTACCGGGTGATTTTAAGATTTATACTTTTCGTTAGATTTTCTTTCAATTTGACAAAGTCCTCGTAATTTTCATTTCTAATGTAAAATAATATTTTCGGCTTTTGGATTTTTTCCTAAACGTCTACTTCAAGATATAGTTTTTTTGCTAAATTTCATGATTCTAAGTAAACGGAAATTACTCTATAGGTTTTTGTTCGCTTTACGAATGTACGGGAAATGTAATATTTGCGGCCATATCTCTTCATTGCGTCCACTTAAGGGATTGATATTTTCATAGCTTCAAGGGACAACAGGCCTCATTATTTAGTATTAATTTCAACTTTATAGCTCTATGCGTTCCTAAATAGGAGGGTTCTGACAGTCACACGTAATGACAACGAAGTGATCATATAAGATAAATAATATACCGTAAAAATTAAGTACATTATGCTTTCAGCGTCCTTGTCCTACTATTAGAGGCCATGTTATTAGTTATTTTTCTGCATGTTATCTGCTGACTCTAAGCTTTCTGATAATAATGCCCACAACTAGCTAATTAGCTAAAATTGGTCATGCAAAAATCACAAAATTACTATTACGAATTATTAATGAGTATTAATTATTATTATTTCTGTATCTTATCAGCCTATGCTAAACTCTTTAACCTTTTTTATCTTAACACTTGTCGGGTTGATGTTATGTATTATCTAAATGCTCCTTGAATAACATTTTTTAAACGTTATAAATATATCACAATTCATATTAATTAACTACTCGCGGTTCAGGCAGATTCTATCCTGCCCGAACGTTGTGTTACTTAATATTTACTACATTCTATTATGCTATAACATTGATTTCGTTCCCGTTTCCTTTCCTTTCCATAATACTTCTCTTTTGGCCTTCACGGCTTAAGTATGAAAGAAGGATATATGTTGTCGCTGGCTTATTTGTAGAACTGTTTACGATTAAGATTTCTTTTATACACTATAAACCTGTACCTCTGACGGTTTTTGCAGCGCACGCCAGAAGCTCGCATATGGCAGAATTGTCTCCTACTTACATGACATTTATCGTTGTATTTTAGGTAATTCGCCGAAATTAAATGATTTTCAGTAAGTCGACGATTCTAAATATTGGATAATTAAAATATGAGAATAATAACATATATAAATAAACATATGATATAGTGTTTATGTTCTAATTTTGCAATGTTCAGACGTTTATAAGTCTTAAGACAATAAGTAAACTAGAAAATGTTATAGTACTGGATGTAGTTCATACTTATGAACGGATTTAAATTTATTGATTGCAATGCTTATTTTACTAAATTGACAGTTCATCTAAGACTGAAAGACGACACATTGTCATATTATAACGACGTTTACCTCTTTAGTTTCTTCTCGCATCAAACCTTACCCCGCCCCCGTTTAGAATATCCTTTCAAATGGCATCTTGTTCATAATGCTCATTTATAAATAAGTAAAGCTTAAATCGCTTAGTTATGATTGTAAAGAAATAATAGTATTATTTTTAGGTCACCTAATATGACTCAATCTTAAAACGGTCACCCACTAAACGCAAGATCGTCGCCAAACACCCGCCCGCGTAAAAATTGTATTTTCATCTACTAATAATAAAACCAAATTCTTTTTTCATTCATACCTACAATATGAATCCAGCTAGTTACAATTATTTAGACTAAGAATGTGAAATGCCTTAATAACTCTGAGTTATCCGAATAAATACTTAATCGAGCGAGAAGGCTAAGTGATAAATCGGATAATGTGTGTATTCGTTTCTTGGCAATAGCTATAATAAGTTAGTAATAAATTCTGTGAAATAGTAGTAAAACCGAAAACTCTTTTACCAAAACCCTTTGTCTCCAGAGGGTGGATCTTATTATATGTCCGATAACTGGTTAGATCAACTACGGGTATGCGATCCCGGACTACCATGGACAACTGCAACACCAGAGGGCTCGCAGATGCGTTGCCGGCCTTTGAGAAATGAATATGCTCTTTTCTTGAAGGTCCCTAAGTCGTATCCGTTCGGAAATACCGAAGCCTTTATATATTATTAAATATCGCATTTAATTCCGACTGACAGCCGCCATTAAATCCTTTTATAACTGACCAGTTTTTTTACGCTGGAATATTCATTTACGAACTAACTTTTTCGTACAGTAAATTAATCACAGTACGTAAGGCCACACTTTAACTAATTTTAAGGAAATTTGGTCTAAAATTAAGTACCTATTTTTATTACATAATTATAACGAGAATCGAGTACCAAGTACCGTCCTTAGGTAATTTAAGTGTCTCACACAATATTCTATAGAGATATCAAGTCGCTTTTAGAAAAAAACATTTATTTTGAATTTTCCCCAATACTAAGTATAATATAGTATCTGAGAAGGTCGTGGCCTAATCAGTGGTTGACATTTGATTCGGTCGTTAAGTTAATTAGCTCTTGCTGCAACCGGGTCATAGATGGGTGATCCATTCTAACACTGGTTTATATTTGATATCCGACATCCTCCGTTTTTCGGAAGGCACGTAAAACAGAGAGACCCGATTAATGTCACTGAGTGATATTAGTCGTTAGGTTGCAAAGATCTTGGTGGCTCCGAAGATGACATCAGTCATCTTAACTCGCTCCACAGCCACATCCTCTGCAACCTCAGTTCAACCCTTATTTACAGTTTCTTACTTACGTCAGCCGTAATTTGCAGTATTAAATATCGAAATCAGTGCAGCAGCTTACGTGGTGAGGAGACAACAAAAGTACACTTAAATATAAATAATACAAAATAATGTTTTCTTAATGTTTATTTATTAATTAACAACACTAGTTGATTATTTGATATGCAAGCGACATCATGGTTGCTTGTCTATGTCGTCTTTCGGGCAGCAAACGCCAGCGTATCTGGAAATATAGAATGAATTTAACAAAATTTATTTTTATATTTGAAGCGTTTTTGAAATTTGAAAGACTGATTTCCTTATTGTACACATATCATCACCTACTCTTTCAGTCTCTTTATTGAAAATGTGTCTGGTTTATATGCTAAAAATGAATTTCACAGGTGTTGTATAAAAACAAAAAATATATATATTTTTTTGGTTTTTGACTGAAGAAAAGACTTAAAAATAAACTAATATAAACTATACAATGTTTTAAACGTAATATGACATGGGCTGGGCATATGGCTCGAATGGACACGCAAAGGTGGGCTAATATCGTGACCTCCAATGGCCGCCGACGACCCGGCAGGCCGAGGAATAGATGGGGGTATTTATGGACGAGATGGGCCCAGGGAAGAGAAAGATGGATCAGGAAGGGGGAAGCCTTTGCCCGGCAGTAGGACTCAATAGACTAATTTTAAAAAAATTACATTTCTGTCAAACTTTACAAGGGCACTAAGAAGAGCCCCCTAAATCCTATAAGGTACTTTTATTATCACCATTTCACAATGATTTTGATAAGCTTAGAGCAATTTATTCCAAAACATGGTCATCGTATAAATAAACCTTTTTATTATAATTTTTTAATAAGCTTTCATTTGATTTTGTTTTGAATTCGAACATTTTATTCAGAATACTAAATTAAATTTAAAAAATAATCGATGTTCAGAATTCGAATAAATTCGACGAGCGTCAGCCTACAGTCTAATATTGTGGAACAATAAGTGCACCAAGTCATAGGCTGTATGCTGCACGCTCGTTGCCTTTTTAAGTTTGGAAAAAAGATAATGAAAAATTGTAAAGAGATTGGCGGGAATTTAAATTAAGAAAACAGTGCTGTTTTTTTTTTAAATATTGTGAAGGAGGCTTAAGAAGGATCCGCTAGTTTGTCAGTACATATGTAATAAAGAAATTAAATCAAACATAGCTATTATTATGATCTCTGATACTGGATATATCGTAGTCAAAGTCAAAAATGTTTTATTCATATAGACTTTACAGTACTTATGAACGTCATGTGTGTTATTATTTTATTTTTAAATCTCATGATTTAAATAATTATAATATTTAAAATAATTTTTAAAATTTGGTGATAAATTATACAAATTAAAAGCTATGTTAAGCTGTTTACAAGGGTTAATATACATCCATACCTCCCACTTAAGTTGTTGTAACCCCAAATTCTCAGTTTTACAGTAGAGCGTTACAAACAACTAAATTGTAATATAACAGTCACTTTTTAATACATTATTGTGTGCAATAATGTATTCGTCATCATTGAGTAATATAAAATTTTGGCTGGCCCGTCGGCGCAGTGGGCAGTGACCCTGCCTTCTGCTCCGGGGGTCGTGGGTTCGATTCTCACCTCGAGTCTGGGTGTGTTATACATATGTATGTATTTATATATTTCTAAAAAAATATATTTGGGTATAACAGGCGGCTGTTACCTGTAACACAGGCATTAAGTTGTCTACCTTAGGAACAGACGTCCGTGTGTCATATAGAATATAAACCAGTGCTAGAATGGGTCACCCATCTATCACCCGGTCGCAGCCAGAGCAACTTAATTTAGCGATCGACTTAAATGCCGACCACTGATTAGGCCACGACCTCCTCAAAATATCAATATCAATTTGTTAATTTAATTGCAATTTAAATACATTTATAGTTATTATAAATTAGAACTTCTGAGTTATAAACAGATTTATGCATGATTCTGACCTATTTATAATGAGTATGAACCACAATAATTAATCCATGTAACTGGATTGAAATATCGACAAAATAAAATTATTTATTGTGGTATATAACCGTTATAAATAGATTATAATTTTATTAAAGCACAAACACTTAAGTTTAAAATCTTTAATTATGAATGATTCATTTTGGGTCTATGTTCTTTTTTTTTTAATTAAAAACCAACTTCAAATACTCAGAAGTGGGACAAATTGAAAGGGCCTACATAAGAAGAACTAGCTTTCAAATAAAAAAAGATTCATTAAAATCCTATCAACCAATCAAAAGTACTGAGGTATCAAATGAGGTGGTATATACTTTTGGAATAGCATTTATTACTTATGGTGTTATGTCATAAAAACATTAATGAATAAAGTTTCTTGAACTAAATTATTTATGTACATACTGGACCATAATATAGTATCTTGAGTCTTTACTTAATCATTTTAAAGAATGTATCTGAATTGTATGACAAAGTTAAATTCTTAGTACTAGTTAGTATGGGGCAAGATGTACTGTACTTACAACTGTAATACTGTTTTACCTAAACCTTAGTTCACTTTATCAGGGGCTTCAACAGCTGCAAAGATCCTGGGAGTTGCGGGAGGTTTGTCTAAACTGTCCAAGATGCCAGCTTGCAATGTGCTGCCTCTTGGACAACAGAAGAAGGCCTTGTCAGGTTTTTCGCAAGCAGCCTCTTTGCCACACACAGGCTTTATCTACTTTTCGCAGATTGTTCAAGATACACCTCCTGTAAGTTTTATTATATTATATATTTGACTATTTTTCGGAAAGTATTTAATTTTTAACATCCTGCTAAACAAACAGCTGTACTCGAGTGTAATTGGAATGTATGTTAGTAACAACAATTTGTTTAGCAAGAGGTGACGTCATGCGCTCAGATTGCTGTTCAGTATCACATGATTTTATGTCTTTAATTTAATTGATTAATACAAAATATTAAACATTCTGACATATTTCAGTAATTCTACCTGAATTATGTGATATTTAAGCCGCTGTCAATTATCCAGAACAAAAATTTATTAGGATTTTCTTTTGTATATACAGCCCTATTGTGTGTGTATGTGTTATGCAGTGTATTCTATTTCGTTTTTTTTTGCCATAATTTACTTAACGTGTTTCACATTTTAATAGATTGTCAAACCATATTGCAACAATTTTCTTTGATATAGCGTAACTAGCTTCTATTGATGCTATAATCATTATTATTCATATTGTTTGGTTATAGCAATCGCTTTTTAACGACAACTCCGCCATTTGTACCTGTTTTCTCACTTCTATGTTTTTTTTTCTCATAAATGTTCTTCTCTATTGAGGTGTGCAATAAAGTATATAAATAAAATAAATATATATTTTTTAATTTTTTATGTAATATAAGGGGGCAAACGGGCAGAAGGTACACCTGAATTTAAATGGTCACCATCTATAGACTTCTACAACATAAGTTGTGCAGTTGCGTTGCCTGCCTAGAAGGAACCTGTACGCGCCACTTTTAAAAGCATCTAAATTGTACGGCCCCGCGATGACCTCGGGAAGAATATTGTTACACATTTGCGTGCGAGAGAAATTGTTGGGATTCCAAGTGTCAACATGATGAGAATTATATTTTTCCCAGAGGTTGAGTGCGGAATAAAAGTGCGGATAAAATACTAATTTGATTTTTTTGTGTGATGTCACAAATAAATATCTTTCATCTCATTTATTAATTTTGTCGCAGGAATTAAGATACAAAGCAGCTAAACTTGTATCGACCAAACTGACTCTGGCCGCAAGGGTGGATGCGTGCCACGAGAGTACGGACGGCCATATCGGAAGGCAGCTCAGGGAAGGCATCGAGAAGAAGTTAGACAAGTTGCAGGTAATTTTTAGTTCTTTTTATTTTCAAGATAACGTTTCTTAAGTTTTATATGAGCGGAACCGACAGACGTTGTCTTGCTCGAATTTACGCTCATCTCTTATTAGCCAATTAACCATTTACCTTAATATCTTTTCCAATAAAACGTATCACTGTCCGAATGTATTTTTTTTATATTAGAAGAGGGCAAGCAAGCTGACTGTTCGCCTAAGTGTTCACTTAGTTAAACTTACGCCTATGGACATCCGTACAACCAGAAGTTTTGCAGATGCATTGCCGGCCTTTCATTGAGGGTTTAGGCTATTGGGAGCTCTCACAAACCGAATGAAATGCGACAGCAAAACCATCACTTGAAGTGACAACATTTCCGTCACTTCACACCCTTCTTCTGTAAGAAAGGAGCACTGGAGACTGAAAAGCAGCTCCTAGAGCTGAGTCTTGCTGCCTTTTCTGTAGCATGTTTAATTTTCCAGTTTATATGTCTTTCTAAAGATTCTTTTGTTTTTGTATTGTTGCATGCTACCGAATAAAACATTTTTTATTTTTATTTTATTTATATATTTATTATTATTATCATTAAAATAATCTTCAAAATCGGACTAGTAGAACTGAATTTTGTCCCTAATATGCAAACTCACAAACTTCACCTCTTTATAATATTAGTGTCTCTGATTAATTCTCCCGTACGCGATATGTAATATTATATATAGATGCGTACGTTATTAATTCATTTAATAAAGGGCAACGAAAACAATAGCAGCTATAGGCTTACGCGTTAATAACATCGTAACACGTATAATTTACGAGTACGTTGTAATTCAGGCGCGGCTTAAGCTTTATTAATTTCAAAAGTACACACACACGCGCACAGGCAGTTGCCGCGAATTTCACTGTCAAATTTTAGAATATTGTATAGCCTCTATGACTCAACGGTAGTAATAAGGCTTCTACCCGAAAGGAGTCGGTAGAAACCTCCGTGTTGAGCCTCAATAACTCAACGGTGCATAAGTTTGGCTAAAAGCCATAAGGAGCAGGTTGAAACAGTATTATCGTATCCTCTTCTTCACGCTGAAGCGTTGTATGAACGTTGAAAATCAAAAGGGAAATTAAACATATCTAGAGTATTTCATTAAGAAAAACAGAAGACTGAAATAGGCAGATAATTATGTAACTAATGTTAATTGACGCAATTGAATACGTGCTCAATTTTATTTGCGTCATAAATATAAATTGAAGTACGTCATAAATATTGTTAGATATAGCGTTCATGAAATTTATTGTCGGAAATTCCTGAACTGAATTAAATAGTTCCAAATGATATCACATTAATAGTACTAAATTAACCCATCTGGGATTTGCATTCAAAATAACGATTGCGGGCACTCAAATTGAAACCCTCTTAGGGAATAATCACTATCGGACGACAAATAAATAATCATCGAGCCGAGCTCATCCGACAAAACGGCGTTCGATCTGATGACCTAGAAAAGTCGGATCTTAATCCGTGATACCAGGGTTCCATAAATATTCAGCGTCGTTATTTCACCTCGGCTGCCGATCCTGTGAAGAGCGGAGTCTGTGTTTATGTTTACAGGGGGAGAGGCGGCCAGCTGAGTACCCCCTTCGCGCGCCCTCGTCTCCCTCAGCCTTCACCTCTCCCCGACTGCGGAAAATCGATAGCGCTGCGAGCGCCGCAGAATTCTGTGCAAATGCCTGAGCGACGTACCTCGAAGAGCCAACAGACGTACACAGCTTTGATATTTGCCATTTACCTTAACTTTTACGCTCGATTTCGTAATAGTCAATTATTGCGCGTTCGAGTTTACCTTTCATAAATTAATATTAATTATATTGAAAGATGATAATATCTTAATCACTTAATATAAAACGCTTTTTAAATATACGTACATATGAAAGACTGTTTTTCTATTACCCGATCAAATGAATTACCTAAATTAGGTCTTAAAATATAGTTTGTAGAATGCAGGCTTAAAAACACAACAATTGTTTACTTTTAAGTCACAATATTATTCATTTTGTTCCTTTTAAGACTTATTTCACCGCTTGTTAAAAAGAACACCGGTGGCTAACTCATGCATCTAGCAAAACGGAGCAGTAGCACTAGTATAAATTAGTAAGTGTGTAAGGACTTGATTAAAAGTAGATATTCAGGCTTACTAGTTTGTCTTAATCTATTAATTAATTCACTAAATAATTCTCTTCTATCTTCCTCTAAATTCTATATAACGTAGCTAACGTTAGATACATAAAAATTAAGCCCAAAGCCATCTGGTGCTGGTCGTTGTGAGCACAATTTTCATTTTGACACGTCTCTAATGTGCGCCACGTCTGTAATCAATTTGTATTTTGCGGTAAAATTCGCAGTTATTATCCAGTCCCCACGAACGTAAAAATCACATTTTATTACACTGGGTAACAATACTAATGGTCTGTAATAAAGAGACTAGTAATTATCTCAGATAAAGAACTGAAGGATATTACTTATGGCAGAAAAAACGAAATTACTTTGCTTAAATCTGCGAATAAATACGAGAGAAAACCGGTGCGATGCTGTAACTGTAAAGCTAAACCACTGAAACCGCCACCAAAGGAAGAAAGAAACAAACAAAAACTTTTGTTACTTTGAATTAATGCACTGCTTTACATGTAAAATAAAGAAAACTAATATCTAAATTAAAACTAGAAGCTTAAAACAAAAACGAAGTATAAAGTAAACGTATAGTTACCAAAGCACGCTATTGTAACGCTGTTGGATTACCAATAAATCAATAAATATATAAAGCACAGCACTATACTAACTTTCCGATGTGCTTCAACACACATGTATGTCACTTTGAAACAGAAGAATCATCAGTAAACTCTACAGAAAGACGAATTTCTTAGCATTCCATGGATTCATCGTGCGCGTAATAATTAATACGTGGCAGTTTTATACAGGAAATAAGATTAAATTTGGCGAACGGCACGAATTTTCGGTTCTTGCATTCCAAATTGTTGTGTTACGGTAATAAATTAGGTGTACGGAAATTTTGGAGAGTTGGAATAACAGAGAAGGTAGACTTAAAGTTATTAAAAAAATTGTATGTGATACTATAAAACATATTATTATTTAAAAAAAAATATTAAAATAAGGACTTTTGAAAAGAAATAAGAATTTTGCTTCAAATATGATGCATAATATAAGTTGTTTACTTTGTAAATTGTATTATTTGATAATCTCGCTGTAAATAATGTTTTCTTTCTTCTTTCAAAAGATAGAAAAAAAGTTTTTGAGGATTTATGATGCTATAGGCGACATACAATAATTGTTGCTTTAAGAAAATATATTTTAGAATGTGATACAAAAAAGGATATCATTATACCTACGTCTTTTTGGAAAGTGAAATGAAAAACACGTGCTCAGAAAATATAGCACAGCGTCTAGATATTTTAGGTGATTTTTAAATAGTATTTTGTTATAAAGAAAAAGTGTTAATACCCAGCGACGAAAGCTTTAATCACACCCAGTACACCACCAAGGCATTAGATATATCCATTTAATATAATTATTGTAATCAAAGAATATTTACACAATTTTCAAATTCGCAGAACAAGACATTAACACTAGACTTAACCGAATTATTCTACGTGTAATTTTATATAAGAAAAATTATTCCACACTACTATTTATTTTGGAATCGACAGTGCAGACGTATTTGTGAACATGTTTTTTTGTAGTTCATATTTTTTTTCTATTATAAACAAGTCATTTCGCGTACAGATTCGTGTTGTGGTGGATTACAGAGTGACATTTCGGAGGATTTTACTGTGAGTCTATGTACAATGTAGGGTGCAAAACGCAAGCACCCCTTATCGCGGCGAGAACCGTACTGAATCACCCTCTATGCCTCCGCCCAGCACAGAGCGCTTGCTCGACTGCGCGCCCAATTGAAAACAAATCCTATATTCTTCGCCCTAAAGTCTCATTCCCCTTATTCTTTGTGCTGTGGTAAAGAAGACTCTTGCTTCGGTCTCCACGAGCCACTACGCATGTCCACGACTGTGTAATATATAAATGCGTATAGGCGGCATAGTTTCCTTGTACATTTAGATTTCCTAGAGTTCAAGGACTTGGCTATATCTGTTTGACTTCTGATAAAGGAAACATTCGGCTTTCACCTAATGACTGCACATAGAAAAAATGTGTGTGCATTGAATAAAAATTACGTAAATATTTTAGAATAAAATAATGATGAATTATATATGGTTTTATAACTTTGCTTACTACGAGTTTAAATAAAATTGTGTCTGAACATATTATTTATTTCTTTCTTTTATATATTTTTTGATTACTTAACAACTAATTTATTCTCAAATAAAGGTGCAAGTGTCTAGGTTTAATATATTTATTTTTTTTAATTATTATTAAACAAAAGGAAGGAAGAAATAACAGAGAGTATTTATATCTATTTAAATTTATCTTCTATATAAAAAAGGAATCAACAGGATTCGCAAACTGAGCCTCAATATAAAATCAATAGATGTTTTTTTATAGAAGAAATTTGAGAGCTCTTTAGAATAATCAAAAGAGCACATAAACTCCATAAAACTTGTTAATAAAAAGTGAAATTTCTTGAATAATTGAATAACCAAATAGCAAAACCACATTTTTAAATCCAAGCAAATATAAAACCGCTCGCATGATCGACTCAAACATACTCACAAACAAGTTCTGTAGTAGCTTGTAATGTTTAAAAAACCACCTTCATGGCATGCAAGTCCCTCGGCTCATTGAATGGCGTGTACACAACCATAATGTATTTTTCATGTGAGCCGCACAGCCTTCAAGGGTTTAGTGAGTTTATATTCATTTCCTTACTCAGTCTGTATATTATGACTCCATTCGCTCCTAAAAAATCTCTTAAACTAACCCAAATGCAACCTTGGTAGTAGTCAGAAGTGAAAATCATACAGTCAATAAAAAGTTATTTATATGTAACTAAAGTTTCCTATATAATCGTTTTTTTTTTTAAGAATACTAGAAAAACTTTATAGGTTTTTTTTATATTACATGAGGCAAACGACAGGCGGTCCATCTAAGTGACTACCGAGCCCATGG
This sequence comes from Charaxes varanes, assembly GCA_024363005.1. Taxonomy (NCBI): domain Eukaryota; kingdom Metazoa; phylum Arthropoda; class Insecta; order Lepidoptera; family Nymphalidae; genus Charaxes; species Charaxes varanes. The sequence continues at coordinate 381,441 of JANCMC010042188.1, read as the reverse complement.
ACATCTGCATGACCAGGTGGCTAGCAGATGCGTTACCGGCCTTTAATGACGAGTTTAGACGACCGGCAAGTCTCACAACCCGAACGAAACGCGTCAAAAATAACATCACTTGACGTCTTAGTATTGCCAGGTACTGGTATCCGGACACGCCAGCCCACTTCGGCTAAACCAAATGGACTGCTAGCGTGGTGCTACCTCTCTGCTTAATATTTCTATTATGAATAATGAGGTCGTTTCCTAATCCGTGGTCGGTATTTGAGTCGATTGTTAGGTTAAGTAGCTCTTGCTGCGACCGAGTGATAGATGGGTGACCCATCCTAGAACTTTAGGTACCATTTTACTAAAATTGCACTAACGGAGGAATATGAAATTTGGCACAATAATAATTTATGTGGAGGAGGGTGTGTAAGTGCTAATATTTTTAAAAAATATGCATTTTATGTAAATTAAATTATCTGTACACATTGTTAAATGAAGCAAAAACTTTCGGTACCATTTTGAGAAAGTTGCGCGGACGGAGAAGTACGAAATTTGGAACCCTAACAACCCCAACAATTTCAGGAGACTAATATCACTCGGTGACATTATTCGGGACTCATTCTTTTACGTGTCTGCCGAAACACGGTGGAAGAGGTATTAGCCGGTCTCGGTAAGAGCTACTTAACCTAGCGATCGACTCATTCTTTAAGCTACAACCTCCTCTTCCAAAGAAATACTGGTCCATGCAGGAGATTTCTAGCAAATTGCACGATTGTGGCTTTAGGCTTTATTAAAAGCCGCAATCGTATTAATGTTAATACAAATATAAGTGAACCTGAACTTGCTTAAGTACGATATATTTTTAAATTCTTATGACTGGCTTCGTTTCTTTTCAGATAGTCATGGTACGAAAATACGAAAGGATGAGTGGTCGCCAATCTTGGAGTGAAGAAGAAATGGCGAAAGCCGTGGCCGCCGTTGTCTCTGGCAAAATGGGCTACAAGCTAGCCGCCAGGACTTTCCATATACCTCGCTCAACTCTCCAAAGAAGGGCCAGTAAAGTGCGCTACCAGCAACCTGATGAAACGAAGCCTCTTATGGGACACTACAGGCGCGTCTTCACGGAAAGCCAAGAAAAAGACCTAGTCGGTTATATTAAAAGTATGGAGAAATACTTCATGGGTGTATCCAGGAGGGATATAAGAGAGCTAGCCTTCCAGTACGCGGAAGACAACAATCTAAACCATCCATTCGACGTCAACACGAGGATGGCTGGCGAGGACTGGGTGAGAAACTTTCTGAAGAGGAATCCTGAACTTCTAAACAGATCAGAGAAGGATTACGAGCTGGAACCAGTCAACTTCGATCAGTTCTACCACTTCATGTGTCAATCATGATCGCTAGACATTTTTTAGGTAATCACTCTGTTGAAAAATTCCCATAGGATCCAATTAAATGGGACAAAAGCCGCACAAAAATCAATATTGTTTTCTATGCGGTTTTGGTGCCATCTAATTGAATTTTATGGGATTTTTTCAATAGGGCAAGGTCATTGAAGCCCACCCAAGGAAGCCTCAGGATTTATATGAGCGTTAAGGATACAATCTGCGTACAATAATAGGTAGAGAATCAATTTAGAAATCCGTTTGCAAGTGTTGCAACAGGTTACATGAACCGCCACTTTCTGAACCGTCAATTAAATATCCGATTGTTAGAAGTAGACACGGATTAGAATACTGAATAGCAAAGCATCGGTTATCTACAACAATCACTAAATTACAAGTAAACAAGTGATGATTGATGATTAGAAAATTAGCGTAAAAAATTTTCATTCACTAGAAATTTTGACAATTGTAGAGCCGATAGAAAAAATTCAAACCAACTTTTCATTGACTCCAGAAATTAGCGGTTGCTTGTAAACACGATATTGGAATTTATTATATAAACGTTTAGGTAATATATTTAAAGACTTAAAAAAAAACACGATATAAATAGTTAATTTAAAATATATTTAAATTTAAAGAGCCTAGCTCTAACAATATTTATAGATAATAGATTTTTTATTCATTATATTCCATTCGTTCAACTACTTAATAATGTTAACTACAATTGTGTACTTATCGGATATAGCGTTCTTTCTAGTTGTTCTTATTTAAAGTTTATATTCTGTTATTTAATCGTAATCGGTTAAGGGCTGTGATAGAGGGAAAGGTTTAAAATAGGGAACATATCACATGGAAAGAGATGTAGGTACATTATTTATTCACATAACGCTCCCTTGTCATTGCTTCTTTTCATATGTCAGATTATATCGCGGAAACGATTTTGCTACCAAATAGTTAGTAGATGCATCATGGGCTTGAGTTCTAAGGAAGCTTTTTAGATACGTAATAATCCACTTATTCACAGTTCATACGTTATAGTTAGATGTTTTACAATTTTAATAGCGGCTACAACCTACAACACAATGGCGTAAGTCATTATCAATGTAATTAAAACTAAAACATTCTTTAATTGACTAGAATCGGTGCAACATAAGCCTGTCGTGCAATTTTCTTTTAAACCTTGACATAGGCAGTTCCCTGATATGTGGAGATAATTTATTATAAATTTAAATTGACATACAGTAGACAGTATTTGTCATAATGCCGGAGCCAGACATAGCTTCATTTCAATGATCATGTAGTATGGCCGGTGACTTTGTGTAGCAGCGCAAAGTTTTGTAGAACTTTGTAGTCTTCAAGACCAAAAATGTACAAACGCTTTCCGCTATTTGTGACTTTTTTTTAATTTTACAAAACCACGATTTTACAAATCAACGATTTGTGTTCACCAACGATTTTTCAATAATATAATAAATTTCTCAAAACTCAGCTTGTTCGAGTTAGGGCAGTTCATGATTAAGTGTGCGATATGTAATTGGACGCAAACGCAGAAACGCACAAATGTGTCTATCCTTTCATAACTTGATAATAGTACGCGTTCATTCACGATATGTCTGCAACGCATTTTAACATACTTCGGCCGCATTATGTGATGAGGAGTTGACAATATTGAAAATCAGGTCATCGTTGGTAACATCGAGGGGAAAAGGCTCGTGGTCGTTCGCCAACCCGACCAAATCAAGGATGCCACCTCCTCTAACAAGTCCTACCAGGTAGTGAAGGCAGGTTTGGACAAGGACCAGTGGCGACGGATTGTCCGAGAAAGTGGATCTTGTGATGACGATCCTCAGTAATGAGGGAACGGATAAAGAAGAAGACGTAATTGGAAATGCTAATAAATTCTTTAAGTGCAATATAATATTTGACCACCTAAGAAAGCACGCTAAGTAACCCTCGGACAATGTAACAACAATACAAGCATGATACACATTACCGCGGAGAAAAGTTCCCACAAAACAACAATACGGCACAAAAGGATGCTGTTATTCACACAGTTAAGTTTATTGTATCACGCTATCTCATGTTAATATGACGAAGATTCGTTAGATTTGATATAGGGTGTTTGGACAGAAGAGACTTGTGAAAAATGTTAAAGAGTTTTTGGTAAGATATTATTCGGATCGATATCTGAGTAATATCTTACTAAAACTCTTTCAGATTTAGAATCGAATAATCTATCTTCTATCTCCTAATCTATACACATATACTAGTTGTTAGTCGTGACTTCATCTGCGTAAAATTAGGTCAGCGCGATGATATATAACCCATAGCCTTCTTCGATAAATGGGCTATCTAACACTAAAAGAATTTTGCAAATCGGACCAGTAGTTCCTGAGATTAGCGCATTCAAGTAAAGAAACAAACAAATGAACTCTTCAGCTTTATATCCTAGTATAGATAGTACAGATAAAAGCGAAATGTCACCTAAAATTAAATATAAAAAGCCGCGAGACGTAAGATTTGGCAAGGAAGTAGTTTATAGTTAGTAGATATCCCAAGAAAGGATTCTTTAATAGAGTTAGATTAAGTCAGGTCTAAGGGCAAGTTTAATATTACGCAGGCGAAGATGCGATAAGCAGCTAGTATAATATAGGAAGTATATAATCACAAATATTCTAAAATTGTAAGATTGGTGAGTAGTTGACTTGGAGAGTGTTGAATAATTAAACAGCATTTGTGCTGATAATGAAACGCTTTCTGAAACTTCTTTTACCGCAGACATATTAATTAATTGTCATTAACGAACCCGTCCAATAATACCAATTACTCGTTTAATACATCTGTTATTGGTTTGTCATCTATCTAAATAGTAGAGCCTCATATTTCAGTTAGTATTATCTTCAATATTCAGTCACCGGGAAAAATCAGCTTTTCACTGCAACACTTTGGTAACACACAAATTTTTAGTTATAATTATAATTCAAATTATAATAGTAGATTTATTGACCTTTTTTAGTGAAAGGTTCATTGTAATCTGTGTTAAATGTCTGTCAGTATTGCCATCAAAACAATCATGACGTAAGACGAATCTTATTGGTCGGTCGCAATGGCGGCATTAGTGACATATCGTGTTTACAGTGCTACCATCATTGATAACAGTATGATGAATTTCTATTGGCAGTTGTTATGGCGGTGATAGTGGATGCCTATAAAAGCAATATGTTACATGTATCCGGGCTTCTTCACTTATGTCCTTAAGACCAATAAATATAAAAAATCAATCACGTAGTTATATTATTTATCACCAACAACATTTTAAAAAATTGTTGGGCTAGTTTGTAAGACCTTTTATACTTTGCCAATCATTTAAATATGCTTCCTTAACCGTTAAAAGAATTGAATTATATTTTCTTAATTATAACTTACGCTATCACAACCGAAATCGACACAGTTATACAATCTTTTGTTGCTATCCGAATAGTGAATGCGTTTGCTGCAGCGAGCGGACCGTTTAAATCCGAAACAATACAATTTTAGAGCCCCTGTATATAATTTTCAGCAAGATGTAGTCCAGAGCAAGGTGGAGCGAGTCACAAGTGCGTAACAATATTCACAAAAGAGGACAAAAGCCCCAAAACAATGCAGCGATCGCCACCCTTTTTCTCAGCCCATGTCAATGACCCCTCACGAAACTTTTGAATATTAAAACTTTTAAACGTTTATAGACTTGGCATCAACGTGTAGGATCATATAATTACTTATACTTACCCCATTCTTCTGTTCAAATTCTATATAACAAACCACACTCTTGTTTTGGAAGACAAAACGAGAATAGTTTATAATTGAGGTTAGAACTTAAATAGTTCAGTAGATAGGACAGACCCTAATAACTGGTTTAATTCCCAACCTTAATGAGGTATTATCAAATCTACTAACAAAATATTTAGAGAGAATGGAAAAAGTTACGCAAATGAGATATTAAAGGTATAAACGATGTTATGTGATTAAACGTGTTTGTGTTTTGTGAATTTGTTTTTAGTATATAGTAATTTATATATTTTACATTGTGAAGGCATTAATTTTCATGGATTTTTTTTATTTTAACTATGGAGATTAGTCTATAAGGAGGAACATCTCAATGAATGAAAGTGCCCGTCGAATTCCGCAAATAAGGAGGGCGCCACATTACAATGAGGAAGAACTTTAAAGGTTATTATTGGTCAATTCATTGCTACAATCATAACATACTCGCCGTTCTGAAAGGCTATTGGTCAATTCATTCTACACCAGCGCCATTTCGGTGAGTCTTCGAACGATGGCCAATTTTTCAACTAGCTCCTCATAAAAAATTGTCCTCCTCATATTCTAATCTCCATACTCTTAACAAAAACACTTCAACGGATTTCACAATGTCACTACGGAGAATGTGTATTTGTACTGACGTATATTAACACCCACTCCCTCTAGGAGTGGAGACTGATTTATTTTCAATATTAGATTACTCCCTTTCAAAGTTATCGGTGTTACAAGACCACCGCCAAGAGCCGTCGGGCTTTAATGAAACCCAATCGCGCTCAAAGGAATCAAAGGACCTTGCCGCGCCGCATGATGAATTTTACTAGCAACGTTTTAAACTCAAAATTAAAGCTAAACTCACTTTATTAAAGCTTTTCGCTTTATCATAAAATGCGCTAGAATACATAAAGTTCCGATATGTCTTTTGTTTCTAGGTTTTTAATAACATTCTGCGATTTTCAAATTAATATGTTATTAAGTTCACTTTGTTTTAACTATACGTTGTTAATACTTGTACCTACACAACTGTTCTGAGTGTTTTTGGAACATGCGATCTAGGTGTGAATCCAGTGTTGCCATTCGGCGAGAGGTAAGTTCCCTTGTGAATGTATACAGGTTGAGGTTGGCCGAGATCGCCGTTTATTCGAATACTGCATCCTGTAATCGTAAATTAAATATTTGGTCATCTTTAAAAAAAATTATGCAAGTAAATATATCAGTTATTTAGGGATAAACACCCAGCTTTACGCTTACTCAGAACTACTAAACACTCTTATACAATATATTATATTCTTTTTTCAACATATAATTCAGTTTTTGCCTAAAGAATTTTAATTCCTCTGTAGAAGAAGAAGGATTATATTTATTCATAAAGTTCTGTATATCTAAAATACTAGTATGCCTAATAAAATCAAGTTCTTCAAGAATAGGCAGCCCTTTTCTATAACCTATATTTTAAAGGATACCTTACCACTTCTAGAAGCAACGTACGATGTATTAATCCATTTCTTCTCTTCAACTGCTAGCCAGACATCTAAATAATCCTCAAATTCTTCTTCACTTAACTTGAATGCAACATCCCTCGGTTCTGGTAGATTTGAAGGAAATGCTATGCCTATCGGAATCAGCACAGAAACCAATAATACAAAACGAAGACATTTTTTGCCTAACATAATTTGCCCACTTGTATAGCGACTTTCTTATATGGCATGAAGCTTAAAACCTAATTGAACAACGACTCTTGTATCCTATATATCGGTTGTATCGAGATATCTGATAAATATACTGATCTTATATCTTTTCCCGAAAAACAAAAAAAATCATTATCAAATCTTGATAGCGCTGGGTAATTTGTATGATGTCAGGCATAACTATTCCGTTCAAGAGAGGTAAAAAGTTTAATGTAAATATATAAAATATTCACTTGGTTCTTCGTCATCTACGTCTTATTCAATTCTAAGATTGTGGGCCTCTTCCAATTCATGCCAATTTTTATCACTTTGTACTTTAAAGCCAAACAATTTGTATTAAAGAAAAATGAAAAAGGTAGTAATTTTCTTATTATGATGCATCCGTACGTTTACTACTGCAGAACAGTTTTTTTTTTAATAATTATCCTAAATCAGTTTAGACTGAAACTTATATTATGTAATTCAAAAGGGAATTAAGACTGATCTTGCCCTACTAACATCAAGCGGCATCCCACAAACTCACCCGTATCGCCCGACCATTTGGTGGGATGCCTGCCTCGTTTTGGCCAGTTTAGTATATGTATATTTATTTGGAGCTTAATAACTTAAAGATAAAACACGTAACTGTAACTACTGTAACTGAAATTCTTAAAGTGGGTCTTCTAACACAAGCTTTTAATAACTTGTTAACGAAAATATGAAGCATACCTCAAAGTATTCTTAATATATTTATATATATGTAAAGGATATTGGCTCATAAGATATGAGCTTAAATAGGACAAGACAACGCCTATCGTGTTCGCTTATTTTGAATAAAAAAATACAACATGATTAATGAAAGACAGATTGATTTAATGTTTTATATACAATTATAGTCACTTTTGCTTATCAAACCTAAGATAGTAGGCCATTAGCAACGTTGTAGTTTGGAATGTGGGGAACCCGGCTTCTGAACTCAGGGATGGTGCAGCAGAAGCTGTACCCGATGTCCAGACGGTCAGGTTGCCAGTTGATCCAGTGAATCAAGTTTCATTTATTGTGAAGATCTAATAGAGGGTAGACTATCTTTTAAAGGGATGAACCCTGAGATAGAGAGGTTCTGTCGGCGAGCTTTATTTTGGAACGGTACGCTTCATAGCTCGCTGGCAATCGCCAAGGGCGGACTCATGTTCAATGGTTAAAGACCAGATTTGAGCGCCATATGTGAGGATTGGAAGGATAATAAAGATATTAATAGAATGAAATATATTAATAAACTAACTATATAAATTAACTTGAAGAAACTTGTTTTTTGTAATTTTCTATCGTAAAAACGGCCGTAAAAATTTAATTGCAAACTTGTGCGTCAATCATAAAGTGCGGCCAAGTGAGGTGCCCGAGCCAGACATAGTTCAAAGTGTTTGTACATTTTTCTCCTTGAAGACTACAAAGTACTACAAAACTTTGCTCAGCTACACAAAGTCCCCGATCACCCTACATTATCATTGAAAGAATCATTCAAATGAAGCTATATCCGGCTCTGGCGTGAGATTTATGTTAATGATTCAAGAACTTAATAAAAACTAATCCAAAAAAAAGGAGTTATTATTCATATGACGTTCATAATTATAAATTAAAATAAAAAGTCTATATGCGTAAACAAATTTGACGCTAACGAGTAGTTTCGCTTGGGTAAGAAAATATTTTTATCAAACATAAATCATCAGTGTGCGAACGTCGCACTGTGGTTTTTGTAGTTGTTGGTTCTGTAGGTTATATAACCTAAGATATGAAGTGGCCTGTAGGATTAGTGCGTTTTAATATGAGTTCGACTGCAATCTAAGTGAACCCTGGTATTAGACCGGGATAACCCTAGGAGGAATCTTTTGACGAAGACATTATTTATCCACGAGTCGCAGGGTCTATGCTTGGAACGGGTCATCATCATCCGCTGCGTGCAGAAGATGCCCATCCACGGCAGCCTTTCGCATACGGTAGTCCCAATCTCCCGTCACACGAAGGAGTGCATCTACACCGATAACGCGGACGACGCAGTTGGCCGCTTCGTGAAGAAACGAAGAACGAACACGCTGTAGTGGAATACAACCATACAGCGGCCATCTATCATCGTGACGGCCATCTCATCACAGAAATGGCTGCCCCGAAGGAGCCCGAAAAACAAACTGGGACTATTGAAGAATAAGTAAAATCGAAGATGACAATAAAACAAAAAATAAAACAGAAGAATAAGATAACAATGCCTTGGGCCTTTAGCCCGTGGAGTATACAGTAACGATAAAAAAAGAGATTATTTGATTTTAGATTTGATTTGAAATACAAGTAGATTGGCGCGCATTAGAAATGCTACTAAAAATGTATCTTAATTATGGGAGGGAAAGTCGACGACATAGCTGGTTATACAAGGAATAACATAGGTCACTTTGCTTCTGGTTAAATTTAGGGTTCCGCACGAAAAAAACCTTAAAATTTAACAATATGACTGTACTCACGCGAGCGAAGTCTCGGGTTACGGCTAGTGATTTTTAAAATAGATAAATATTGTCGATAGTGGTAACTTATGTAAAACTAAATGAGACATTGGAATATATTCATCAAAGCAATTTTGAAAAAAAAATCCCACCAAAAACTTTTTCATGTAAGATGTTGGCACGCCAAGGCCAGATGGCTCACACTGTCAAAACTTTATGATATCTCTTTTAGAACCACGCTTACCCTAGTAGTAACACTGACTCTTAACACCTTAGTCATATTGGCGTGGCTGCTTTGTTACTCCAAGAACTTATTGTAACTAAAGAATAAAAGTATCCTCGCAGGGGGTGGATCATCCTTTATCTGTCCGATAATGGGTCAGATCCACTAAGGGTACGCAACCCCGGAGCACCCTAGATGCTATTGTCACTCCTCTAATACCGTTCGTGACAGTAGTATCCGCATCCTTTCTCTCCAACCCATCTACCTTTATATTCTTTTACTCCATCCCTTTCCCTTACTCCTGTCTTTCTAATCAGAGGTAGCGCGATGCTTGTAGCCGGATTGGGCCAGCTACCAGAAATTCAATCTTACATAAGATTGGCGTGAAGTGGCGGCAATGCTTTCACGTCAAGTGATGGTATAGTTGTAGCGTTTCGTTCTGTTTGTGAGAGTTCCCGGTGGCCTAAACTCTTCATTAAGGCTGGCAACGCATCATCTAGCCTTCTGGTCGTGCAGATGTCCATGGGTGTCAGTAGGCACTTAGCAGTCTGCTGCCTGCTCGTTTACTGATGGATTTAGACTTAGGCCCCTCCCATGGCGCGCAACTTAGCTCGATCTTCGGCTACACGCGTCCAGTTTCTGCCAGCCACCTTGCGTAGATTGTCGCTCCATTCGGCCGGGAGGCGTCCCATGCTACGTCTGCCGATACGTGGTCTCCATTTCAGAATACGCTTACTCCAGCGGTTATCAGTTCTGCGATAGACGTGTCCAGCCCATTGCCACTTTAGCTTGCAAGCCCGGAGACCTACGTCGGTTACTTTGGTTCGTTGGCAGGTGGCTTCATTGCGAAAACGGTCCGCCAACGAGACTCCAAGTATATTTCGTTCTGTGGCCTGCTAGGCGACTTGTTGCTTGTGGATTAGACGCACCATCAATGTCCACGTTTCGGCACCGTATGTTACCGTAGGTGTTACGCTGAAATTGCAGTTAATAAATTTATAGGCGTTTTGTAATTTCCGGCGTAAACGGCAATATATAGAAAACTTTTTAATATGTATTTCATTATTTCTAACAAGAAATGGTCTAGTCTAGTTCTAACAATAAATTCTAGCTTCAAAATTCGTAAAAGTTTCATATAAATCGTACTAATACACATTCCTAAATTGCTAAATACCGTTTAGACGATTGCTCACCTCCGTTAGATCTAAACTTCAGATCTAGATTTTAGTCTAGGTAGTAGTTTCAATACGGGTTTAGCAATTTTTTATGTATATATGTATATGGGCCATAAACTTTCCTTAAAAAAAAATTAAATCTATGACAACGTTTGGAAAATGATTAAGAATTCCTAATATATACAGGTTTTCAAATAGTCATCCATAGTCATTAATTACATAAACAAGGGTTATTTAAAAAACTGCACATTATTTCAACAACTGTTCCTTTGTCGAGCAATAAAAAATAAATTGAAAATATTAATTCCAAATAAACAGTGCATTGTGTTGTATGTATTCCTAGCGCCATATCAAAGGGGAAAAATAAAAGCCATTCGCTATTTTTTAATTTTAAAATCTCGGAAATATTCGATGCTCTTATTTCGAATTTTCATTTATTATACTTTGTAACCAGAGCCCGTCGTAGAACGCGAGGTATTTTACCGGTGCGTTACCGAACGCAACCATAGATTCACTACGCGCCCGTTTTGTAAAAGTCATGACAGTTGGCGCGAGGTTTTGACAGCTAATATATAATATGTATGGTTTGGCGCGATAGAAAAGTTTCTGCCGCCTTTTAAGTTCGTTTTCTGTTGTGAGATGGTTTAAGTGCAATAAACGTTGTGTGACTTTAAACTGGCTTCTTATTATGAACCCGCCGAGCCATAAACTGGTTAAGATGCTATACACTGTAACGGCCTATTACGAAAGCACCTGCTGTGTTTTTCGCACTCCACCTTAAATAATTGCTGACGGCTGTCTGTTATCATATAACAACGCCAAAGTCAGGTTCGGGAAAAACAATGGTAGTGTTTCTGAAGACACAGGTGTGTTTTAATAACAATTGCTTCCATCTGCAGCCATATACTGTTACGCGCTAGGTCTACGATGGATATAAGAACTTTTTTAAATCTTGAGAGTAGTTTAGGCCACCGGGAACATTCACAAACCGAACGGAACGTGACACCAATACCATAATTTGACGTGACAGCATTACCGCCATTTCACGCAGATCTTATGTGAGAAACATGCACTCGGACGTGCCTAATCAATTCGGCTGCAGACCATAATGACTGCAAGAATGGCGCTACCACTAATTTGATAAATAGACAAGAGTAAAGTAATAAGGGATGCAGTAACAGCATATAAAGGTAGATAGAAAGAACAAAAGGGATGACTTCGTCACTTGAGATACTGCCGACGCCCGTAGACAACCAGACGGCTCGTAGATGCATTGCCGGACTTTGAGTCCTCTTAAATTATGCTCTTGTCCCGAAGGTCTCTAAGTACAGGTACAGGTTCGGAAATATCGGAACTGATAAATGATTTTATGGTTTTTCCATGCCGACGTCAGTCATATAAAATACCAGCCGTTTCCCGCTACCACCCGCGTAAAATTACATGGCGAGAGCCCTTATTAAACCTACTTAATCATGTCCTATCGATAAATCCGTTTTTAGCGGATGTCTACTAACCATAAACTATGTTATGTTATATTTGGTTGAAGCCCGCATGGCGGATGCACGTCGACCCTGTTGGATCTTTGTGCTCGCCCCCTAAACCATAAACTATCTATATATTAGGTAAGTACTTATATAATTGTATAAATCTAGTACGTCGACCTTTGGAAATCAAATTTTCCTTTGCAAATTTACAAAAGTCTCGTCATAAGTGCTCAGGTCGTCTTGACATCCTTCATAGGTCGTGGTCTCAGCGGGGCGTAGATCGCAATTGCCTAATCATATGTTATTTCAATAGATTTGTGATCATTACGTTGTGAGTAAATACAATTTCCTCGACAAATTGCTTTAATATTATATGTATACTGTATACCTACCTAATGATGGGTATTCCTTTTCAAAAGTAAATTAATGTTTTGTATTTTTATTTACTTGTAAAAGAAAATAAGAATATTTTTGTGATATGACTTCTGTTAAAATTGTTTCAAACGGGCGCTAAACTATACCTTCAAATATTTGTACACTTGTTTGGTAACTCTGCGTAGGACAGGACTTAGATACTACTATTTCTTAGTTGATTTAATATTGCATCTGAAATTTTATAAAAGAAGCGTATACTCGCACCCACAAACGATCTTTGTATCCTACCCATACGAAGAAACGGAGTCACAAGTTTATTCCTGCTTCTATAGTTAGGCTATCGTGCATATCACAATTTTTTTTTTATCTGCAACTGCCCCTCATTGTTAGCAAACCTGTTTGATTGTAGAAATAATTTTGAAAGTATTTGGCCAACTTTACATTTAGTTATACACAAGAATTATCAAATATTAATTGAAGAAATTGAATTAGAAAATTAGAAACTTTAAACAGTGCAAAATAACTCAATCATTCACGAAACCGGTTGCAGGAAACAGTTGGCTTATAAAAATTTCATACATAGATGCTATTAATGTTTGCAATTTTTTTTACGAATTTTTCGTAAGGTCCTGCTGGTTGCTATTTTAAGAATTGCTTATTTCAAGAAGTAAGCATTAACAAGCAAGGCATCGTTACATAAATTGTAAGTATATTTTTTGTACGACGGCGAAACTTCGTGCGTCACAGAGAAGCCACAATTTCGCTTGAATGGTGCTGCGTGACCCTATCCTCGTGATCAGATCGTGCCTAATTTGTCTCAATGTGCAGTAACTTAAATTTTGTTTATAACGAAAATAAGTTGGTACCTTGTTCAGTTTTTTTTTTTTTTCTTCACAGTTTTATATTTTTTTCCTGGGATTATTATTAGTTTTCCTGGGAGCACTTTGATTTTGAATTTACAAAGGGATCCTTTTGTAAGCAGGCCTGACTCACAGACACCTACAAAAAGGAATAAGGCACTTGCTAACACTATCAGAATATCCAGTGAAACCCTTAGGATTTACTAAGTGGGCACCACATTTGTGTACCTATTTCACAGAACACACGATTAAAATATCAGTTCCTTAAAAATTGGTACTCAGATACTTTAATATTATTTAGTAATAGATGTAATTGTATATCGTACACAACGGTGTAATGTAATTGTACACAATGTGTCCCAAAGTTCCATGATAAGGGAACCAGAGGTTGGTCATGGTCATGACTACTCAGAAAAAAAATATATCTCTACTTTTTTTTTAATTTCTCTCGTGATACTTTTAACTACCATGACAACCATTTTGTAAATATTATAGGATTATTTGTATCGGTCTAAAACTGCTATTTAACACAACCCTTAAAAATACCATATACCCAGGTTTTGAGAAGTTTTTGCACAAAAATCAATTAATTTTCCTTAAAAATTTTGGAACATTTCTGACTTTATCATGCTTTCACTAACCGTACTGACAAAAAATGTATCGACACTATTATGGCAAATTTTCCTAAAGTTGAGGCAACTTTGTTTATTAAATTAAAATATTTTATTGTGTAACTTCCTACTTTACTATTTTATTTTACTAATATTAAACTATTGAATGATTAAACGATTAAACGATTAAATGATCAAACTATTTGAGATTCTTAAAAGGTGTAAAAATGGTAAAATAATAAAATAAACAACGTACTCAAAAAAGAATTAGGATAATTTTTTTATGGGTAGTCATGGCCAGGACCATCCTCTGGTTTCTGCTTAAAGTTTAATTTTGGGACACGTTGCATAATATGAATATTGACAATAATAGACGACCGTCCCCAGGGGGTTGTGGATCTTCCTTTGTATCTGTTCGATAACTGCTTAGATCCACTACGGGTACACGATCCCGGACTGCCCTGGCTGCTATCGTCTCTCCCCCTATACCATACGTGACAGTAATATGTATACATATATAACCGAATACTACCTCTTTCCCCTTTCTATCTATCTTTATATCCTTTTACTCCGTCCTTTCCTTTACTTCTATCTATTTATCTAACTATAGGTAGCACCATGCTTGCCGTCCTTTTGGTCTGCAGCCAAATTGGCCCGCGTCCGGGTACCAGTACCTCTTTCTTACATAAGATTGGCGTAAACTGGTGGTAATACTGTCACGTCAAGTTATGGTAGTATTGTCGCGTTTCGTTCGGTTTGTGAGAGTTCCCGGTGGCTTAAATACCTTTTTAAAGAACGGCAACGCATCTGTGAACCTTCTGGCGGTGTAGATGTCCATAAGCGTCGGTACTCACTTGGGTGATAAACCGCTATCTCGTTTGCCCCTTTATAAATGGTATTAAAATAGATGGGGTTCCTTGAGGAATTATGTGAATAAATATATGTTGAGTATTATTAATTCATCACTCATTTCGGTAAGAAATGAGAGGCGCCCTGAACTTTGTGATGCTAATGCCGATGAAACGCCAACAACGAGCTCCCCCCCCCCCTTCGCCCTCCGGACTTGGGTAACCGATCTCTTTGAAGCGCTTTCCAGTCGTGCATCTCCATCAGAATGCATTAGGTAAGGTGTTTGTTTAGGCGCCGACATATTGCTACTTTGAATAAGAGATTCGACCTTTGTAGTCGCAATAACGTCTCAAAAGCTGAACAAACGTCGCTTAAGTACGTTGTTTGTGGGGGGTACGGGGGGGGGGAGGGAGCTGTCCTTGTATAAGATGTAAATGCGACTCTCGTATTGACCGAGCGCGGCCCTGCAGCAGCGACTGTTTGTTGTGCTTCCATTTACATTAATGTGCGCCCTTCCGTCCGCTGGTCCATCTCCAGCTCTCCTTTTGAGATGATTGCAGATTTATAAGGCGATTACTGTCACCTAATTACCATTCCTCAAAATTCTAGGCAAGTTTATAAGGTCTCTTATAGGTAGAGTTGAAATTTTGCGTATCGTTTTACTACGTTCCATTTGAATATATTTGAACTTCGGTACATATTGGGAATAAAATCACGAGTATATTGAATGTTTGCGCTACAATGTGAATAATATACTATAAAGCGTTGTTTTAACTATTTCCTTGTCGTCGTGTATAGGTCAACCGACACAAAAACTATTTCTTTTGATTAGAATACTTTAAAAAATGTTTTATTAAATTAATTAGTTTCATTACCAATACCCGTAGCCGCTACGAGCCAAGCCGTAGCTTCGGTACTACTGCCGTAGCGCGCGTGCGAAATATGTTGTCACATTTCACTCTTTACATGGAAATTATTAAAAATAATACTGAGTTATAAAAACATTATACCTATAATTCTATAATTTCTGATACTTAATATTGTTTCTTACCTTAAACTTTCTTTAGTACAAAAATTAGTCGATTTTCATAAAATTTTATTGTAGCAATTAATTTTACGAAATAGAAATAATAAATGAACAATAATAATATTAAAAAAGGAAATATAAATAGTAACGAATAGATTACTATTCGTTATAATATATGTTCAAGTAAAAAAGACAACAGATAACGCAAAAATACACTATATTAACTAGACTTAATGACACCAACTTGATAGAAAATTCAATTATATTAAAATTTTCTGTAATTAACTAATAGCAATAAATAAGTTAATCTCATCCAATTGTATAAATGAAAATAAAGCTGTTTTTTGATGCATCTTCACACTTTTACAACTTAACCGATCACCGTTACAGTTTTTCGTACGCACACAAGTGGAAAGTGGCGCTCGTGGGCGCACAGTGCGCTGATTTCAAGAAATAGAAAAATGTCGTTCGTCTTAATAGCTCATTAGAATGATCCAAAAAAAACTATGTAATAAAAGAAGTAAATTACTATAGGTGTCTATGAATAGTTTTGTTTTGCTTTTGCTCAATTAGTCTTCAGCTACAAAGTGTTTGGATGAAGTGCGCTCGGTGCATTTGGTGACGCGGTGCTAATTACAGAAAGGGTTGCAGTACAGTACAGTCTGACCCCAACACCCCCTGCAGCACCCCCTGCAGCCCCGGGGTCATAACTTACGGTAATCGACGTCCGCGTGGATATTACGATACGTCGCGTCGGGGCGACGAATTTGCGATGATGGATCGATGTGCGTTATTACAATATAAATAAACTTAAATTGTTTTCATTATCGCATTTATTATGTATAAAATACTCTTAATACCATTTCAATTCCATTTTTAAAATGACAGTATAAATCTATTTCTAATTAATGTGATGGACATTTGCAACTTACCTTAAATTCTTAATTGGTTATTTGTAAACAATACCACTTTTTTGGAGAGCATTACTGATAAAATTTAGTAAACTGTCCCATTCCATAGAGTGTCTAGTTTATCTGTTACAAGCGTGATCTGTCCACGTCCAGTAGAGTGGCGGACGCGGATGCCGAACTCACGACGTCCCTCACTGTTCATAATATTCACAGAGCTATTCCGACAAGTTTAAGCTGATCTACTAACAAAAAATTCTCTAAAATTTTCCGTTAAGACAGTGGATATACAAACGGTAATTAAGTCAAAATGTCAATGTAACTTTTTTCTAATGACAATTAAGTGAAATAAAATGAAGGTTATTCATATAATGTACTTAATAGAAATCTAAAAACTTATGGCGGTTATTGATGGTACGTTGATGTTTCATTTCTGTTAACATTATGATCATTTTATTATGTATACTTTTACTCCATTAACCTCTACATATCATGAAATTTCTTGTTAGCTCAGAAGTAAATCGTTGTCGCGGGTTTGGTACAGCGGCCACGCGCGCGAGGTCGCCCCTCACGGTCCTGCCGGCCCTCCCGGCAGAGGGACTCGCTCAAAGTGCATTGTGATGTATTTACCATTCAGCCGGTCAGATGCCCGTCTCAGATACTGAGTCAGAGTGCTTCGCTTTGAAATCGTTTAGAGGAATATAATATAGTAAGAGTTAAACAATGCTTTCTTATAATTAATTCGTCAATAATTTAACATTTGCGATCACAAATAAATATTCTTTAAAAAATATAAACGAATGTACCTCAGTCCTCCATTATAGGCGATAACGAATAGTCTCTACAAAAATAAATATAGAAACGTAATGTTACGAAAAAATCAAAATTTTATACGATAACAGAAGGTCGCGGGTTCGATCTGAGTATATTATATTAGTCGTATATAAGATTATTTTAAAAAATGCACTATTTATTCCAATCAGTTAAAAGAATAGACTTTCACTTTATGGAAATATGATGTTGAATTTTATTATGAGGAACGTGGTGTGCCATATATGTAAGTAGTTCTAACTGTGGAGGTTCTCCTGGCGGGCAGCTAAAGTTCACTGCGGCCGTCCCCGCGCGGGGCGCTCGCATCCGGTGCTGATAGAGTATCCCGGGACCAGCGCACACAGCACTCACCAGTGACCAGACCCACCAACAGCAGCCCGCAGCAATCGGCGCTGTCCTACATCCGTGCCAGCCGTGTGACACCCCCGAGAGTTCAGTGCGCGGTGTTGATTGGGACTTCTTAACACACATTTTGATTTTATTACGAATGTTTAACTTACAACCATCATAACAGGCTACTTAAGTTTAATTAAAGTTTAACAGATGCTTTAATCAAATAGACTTTTATGGACTCTTTTGTTCGATCATACATTTCAAAATCCACCATTTGACAAACTAACATGAAATATGTCAAAATTACATTTTATAACTAATTGATTACTTATTAATATGTCAAAAATAAAGTACATAACGATGATTTTGGATTATCTGCGAGTACATGAGACGAGATTTAGACGCCGCATGCGTCTTGCAACATAACCATGTTGCGATAGGCGATCTGGACGGATTATCTCAGCAGAGTACTT
>JANCMC010042188.1:264550-361387 GCA_024363005.1 Charaxes varanes | reverse complement strand
TATTCTCCCACCAATCTCCTATTTAACAATTGATAGTTATGATTTCTCCTTTTTTTGGATTTGTTTTTTGTTTTCGTAGTTGTGTTTCTACTTATTAACTTTTTACGGTTTCGTAGCCCGAAGGTCTTCAATTGTGAACATAAAAGCACGAAATTTGCTACAGTTATGTGCTGCGTATAGATTTTATTTAATAATGATTTAACTTCTTTAATTTATTTTTGGCTCCCTTATTATTTTATTATGTTGAAGTGTTTTCACTTTGGAAGTTATTTTACAAATATTTTACACCATATGTTTGAAGTCAAGATAATTGTAAATAAAATGTATCTCTTAGGCATGAATTGAATTAAAAAAATGATTTTATTATATTATTTATTCTGTTCATAGTTTATAAATATTTGGTTGATGAAATAAACAATTTCTATTTTTTTAAATTTTAATATATATGTAATTAAGATACTGAAATAAACTTCTTATTATTATTTATTATTTGTGTAAACCTTATAATAGACCACAAACGAGTACGTAAATGAATTCGTAGATTACAGAAGTTCACATCCACGATTTTACATTGCGATCATAATTTAATGTTTTCTTTTGTATTTATATAGCGATAATATAAATGTTCTGTGGAGTAGGTGTTGCTGTAAAAATACTTGTTCTAATGCTACTTATCTTTTTTTCTCAACGCTACTCCTTTACGTATATAAGTAATTTTAAGTAGAAACTTTACTGGTAGACTTATATAATATTAGATTTTGTGCTGCAAGCACTGTTTGTTTCTCAAATAAAGATAAAATAAAATAATTGTATCGACGGCAATTCATTAGAGCTGAGAAAACAAAAGGAGTCGCGGACGGCGCACGGGTAATTGGGGTCGTGGGGGTCGTGGGGGTGGTGGGCGGCGGGTCGCGGGTCGATACCCGGCAGGGTGCCGTGCTGCAGCCGACCCGCCACCGCTCTGCAGCGCCGGTTCGATGCTCCTACAGTTGTCTGCAACACTAGCACTGAGACTAGTGAGTCAACGAAAGTCTTACGCAATTTAGACTATAGTGTAAATCATTCTCACAGATTCTAATGCGTCTAAGAAGTACACTCTCATCTAAAAGTATTGAGGTGCAGATTTGTGAGTGCACAGAAGTCATCAAACGGCAGCAAATAGGACGTGGTTCTCCCGACAAATCAGCTCGAACAGGCGAGGTGCCACTTATGTATGCAAATAGCTCGACACCTCACAAAAGCCGGAGACCGTCCTATGTACTCGTACCGAGGGGCTCGTGTCGCTTCACCTCCACCCTTCGCGCCAGGTGGGGCGGGTCGCGGGCTCCGATGTGTATGTAAATGTGACGCGCGCCATTGGTGCGGCGGAAGGGTTGCGATGATTTGTGGCGCGGCCGACGCGGCCGGAGAAGAGAGCGCCACATATGTAGATTTATGTAAATGCGGCGTGCCATTGGTGCGCGGAAGGGTTGCCCCAATTTATGGCCCGTCCGACACGATTGGAGACGAGAGCGCCATATCGCATTAGCGGCACGCGGCGTCATTACCGCGCTGTGATATATGGCGCTATAAAACCAATTTAAACTTAAATCGATCATACCGCGACGAACGTTACTAATAAAGAGGACGCGCACGGATTTCTGTACATAAGGGTACATTGAATGCGACGCGCAGTCCCCGGTGGCGACGCTGCTGTGTGTGCAGAGTAACGGTCTGGTTTAGGTTAAAACTCGTCGCAGTATGAAACATTCGTGCGCTTGTTTCCGGCGGTGTGCCAATATCCCGCGGCTCGTTATGAATTTATGATTGTCAACATTCGGGGGCGAGCGGCAATATTAGGTAGCGGTCGTCAAACAGAGCGGCTGTTGTTTGCGATGTACACACACAGATACCCCTCCCCCGCACCGGCCCCGGGGACGAGACGCGCAAATCGAATTCCTGCAAACCCACTCAGAGTAAAGTGGCTGATTTGGTCCGAGGACTCGCCGTGAGGGCCGCCGAGAGATAACGGACGAGTTTCTAGAAGAGTTTTACTAAAAATGCTATAATCGTCCCTAATAAGGACGCCGTTGTCACCTTTCCTATTATAATACGCAGTAAAACGACAATCAGGGAATTCTGCTAAGTCAGCGGGAGAGCGGCGCAGATGTTCGCGTCACGCGAACTCCAGTGAATTGATTCTGCACACCACAACTGTTCGCTCGCGAGCCGACGCTGGGCACATCGGCTAGTTACGTCTTGTATTTGGGGAACTTTTACAATAATTCCGATTTAATTATATTAGTTACTCATCACAAAATATAACGAAACAGTCTCCTTTGCCAAATGGAAGTGGTAATGCGATCTGTGTATAAAAACTCGCGACACGCGCGCTCGATCTCGTGACAGCTGTATTTAGGAGAATTAAATGTTCATAATCGAAAGTCGAACCCTTCAAGGCACGCACCGCGCGCCACGAAACTGAACGCGGAAGAGCGCGTGCGCAGGGGGGAGGGGGGCGACAGCTGCGACGCAACCCTTACACAAACATACATACATCCACCGCACAACCTCCGCACTCGTCTCTCCGACACCCAAACTGCAGTAAATCACAGCGGTCGTATCGATCCCGAGTGGAGATCAAAAAACTATTATATAATTCTGTATCAAACGAACTGATGGTATTCAATTCAACTTTGTTCACTTGTACTAAAACTATTCAATTAGCTTTTATTTCATCAAACCTTTTACCTCGAAGCTCATGTAAATACAAATTTTGTTTACTTTTTGATAGATATTCAATCTTTACGTAGCAACTCTATATATATCTGGAGTAAGGAGTAGCTTATGTACACATTATAGAGCTATATTCATTTTTATACAGTGATATATAAACAAAAGATATGACGTTGTAATACGCAGGCCCAAATAATATTATATGTAACAAAAGGATTTCCACCTGTTTGCAGAAATTTACAGATTATTATTTTCGGTATATCCTTTCAGTTCACACCCGTGTAGATAAATAAACTTACATAAATATCACGTATTACATATATCTACATACATATATACATACACATCCACGGGCGGAGGATACTCCCGGCGGGGGAGACCAAACGGCCGAGAGCAAGGGCGACAGATTAACCGCGAGAAACCGCGAGCTATCCTAGTCGAGCCCAGCAACGCTACCTTCTGCATCTAGGTTGCGAGTGAACTGCCAATAAAACCCAATCGTCTCAGATAGTGCGAGAGACTGACTGGGATCAACCCGTTAGCCGATATAACGATTGGGATGTCTTCAGTGGAACCCACATCTCGTGAGCCAGCTCCAGATACTTTCGATTTTTCTCTGTCCCAGCTCTCACGAGATTTTCGTCTTATGGAATAGTAATGTCCAATAGAAAGGCCCTTGACTGCGAGCGGTCTATCATCACAATATCAGGGTAGTTGACCAGTATGGTAGTTTATGGTACCTTGTTGAAGTTTTGAATCGACAGGAGTTAATCAATAAGACCAATAAATAGAGCTATAATCGACCAATTTATTGCAGTCTTTCGATAGATGTGCAGTTATAAATACACTTGTAATGATGGTGAGTTCGGGAGAGAGGGGCATGCGGGCACAACCCGTTGTGGTCCCGCTAATTCCTCAAATTGCTTTAATCGGCCCTAATGGGTCGCACTCCTATATCACCACTAATGGTGACAATACATCACACGCAATCAGCCGCCGATGCATCCGGGCGATAATAATAATAATAAATATAAAGAAACGAATTTATTAGAATGATTTTGGGGAAAAACAATTTGGAATTTACATTATTACATATAAAAAAGGTGTTATATACTATTACACCTTTTAATACTGTCGCTGCTTTATTATAAACAATTAAATAACTGTGCATCTTCTGACTGCCCGATAATAAAATACAAAGTAATGAAAAATCTATTTTTTAAAAAGATTGACTAAATATCCGACACGGTGTCGACGGGCGAGTGTAACAAGACCTACATATGTTTTTTATTTGCCCAGGTCTAGGTTTTATCTCTAGTATTCTCTCAATGATTCAATCATCCTTAAAGGAGAAGAGCTATATTAATATTTCGGGAATAGTATTTTACATTATCTCCAATCCAAACACAATTTCGACCCGAGTACTGATATATGTAATACGATACGATGATACGATATAAATAACAAATCTAGACGAATACACACAACTTTCTGTGAAGTTATATATAGGAAATAAAATCACGAATATGACATGTTCGGAACGTCCTCCTAAACGTTCGACTTCAGAAAACATACGTAAACAAAGGTACGGAAATCCGCTACACGTCCCTCTAACAATATTAGAATGGAAAGCAAACAGCGGAATGCCCTTCCCCGTGCCCAACCGTGCCCCGCCGTGCCCAGCCGTGCGGGTAACGCGGAGGCTGCGGGCGACAGATCAAAGCGCGCTCCGCCGCGGGCCGAGCCTCCGCCGGCCTCTCGCATGCATCACCAAATTAATATCTCTGTGCGCTCCTCGCAGACGATTCCTTTGCAGCCATTGACTGACGGTTTGGGGTGACAATACTTTTGAAGAGGAAAGTACTTGTTTTTATACATCTACATAATTGTAAAACCTCTGTGAAGGTTTTCAATCGAAGATTCCATGAAGGTGAGAAGACGCGGGTACAGTAAAGTATTGTATGATGTAATGCTTTCTCATGTCATTTTATTGCTCAAAGTCAAAATTAATTTGCTCGCACGGCTTCAGTCTTCGACGATCGAACGACTGAGGGTTCAATTATCGTTTTACAGCAAAGCAAAATTATGACCTTATTATAAAAGTTTATTTCATACAAAATATATATTAACATGTATCATACAGAAGATACATTATCATCGTAAATACGTATGGACAAACACTGTTAATTGAGCATATGAGTGTGAGTAGATGACAAATCTCAATTATAGAGTTTGGGAACATTATACAGACATGAAAGTTGGATTTCGTTATTTCAAATGTCATTGTTTAATGGGAGACGACTCGGTGCGTAAGCAGGTAGTAGGTAATGGCATTAAATTACGACCCTGGTGGTAATTGGTAATGGAGTGCTCAGTGAGCGCATTATAAACACATCACAGCGCGCACACCGAGCCGCGCGCCTGAGCAACCATACGCAGAGATAAAACGGTATTTGAATAATAACCATTCATTAGTTTTGGGGCCTACGGTTTGTTGCCCAATCTCCTTCGTGTCTTCTCCATTGAACGTGACATTAGCGAAAAAATTGTGCAAATGCACAAAAGCAAGCCATCTATCGAAGAAAGAGAAGAAGTTTTGGGGCCCCCGCTACAATTTTATAGTGACTGTCTTGAATAATTATTTTGTTCGTCGGTCGTGTTAGTGAATATTTAACAACCAATCGTCAGCCACATAAAAGCTGCATGCTTGCCTACTTTGCTTTTCAAAATAATTACGCCTATAAAACTATAAACATCTTAAAAAAAATCTTAAAACATTTTTAGTTCATCGTTTCATCACACCATCATTGTGTAACTAACTGCAAGATCCCTTGTTTTTATTCGGCGATAATATTTGTGATACATATGTATGACCATAATAATATAATGCTGTATTAATTTCTTGTAATAAAACATTTTAGACAAATAATGTGTGTAAAGGCCTTCATCTACTTTTGGCTTTCCGCACTGAGTCAATGGTCACCACTGAATCCTAGCGGTCTGGCTGGTGACAGGGTAAATCTTCTTTTCCCTAACGTTATAGGTCTAGTATCAGGGTTCGCTTAAATTGCAGTGGGATGAGTTAGGTAACCGATTGTCGTCTGAAGGGTCGGAGTCGGCGGAGACCGGAATAAAACTAGGAAGAAATAGTGTGTTAAATACGATATTTTTCGAAAGTAACAGAATATAATTCTTCATTTAATGAACACTGAAATGGAATGCAAGTCATTTTGATTCCATTAACGAACAAAGCAATAAATTTGAAATAGGTACGGTGCGAAAGCGGAGTAAAAAATTCTTAGATTGCACCACACGATGACATTAATCGGGACCCACTGTTATACGTGCCTTCCGAAACACAAAGGAGATCAGATATTTGAAAACCAGTGTTAAAATTGGTAACCCATCTAACACTCAGCCGCGGCGGGAACGTCTTAACCTACGATCGACTCAAATACCGGCCACTAATTAAGCTCCCAAATCCTGCAATATAACCTTTACTGGCAAAATTTTCATAGAAATGTAAACTAATTAGCGATTTAAGTATTGGTTTAATGTTAAGTTTATGTTAAGCCCGGCTGGGTATCTCAGTCCCTTATGGAGTTAAAACCACCAATTAACCGCTGAGCTGTCGCGATTTTGAAACTTTACAAACTAACGCTCGATTCTATCAAAAATCATTATAATATATCGTACTAGCTGTTTCCCTCGACTTCGTCCGCGAAAAAAGGCATGTACCCTCAGAACTCCTTGCAAAATTTTATCATTGTACATCCCGCGGTTTTCTAGATTTGGTGTTAAGTGATCTTTCGTTTTTATATAATAAATATGAAATATATTATATAGATTAAGCTTTGAATTATACTCGATCGTATTTCCATTATTGCAAATGTTAAGTGCAAGATAATAAGTAATATTGAATGCAAGAAAAAAACAACACGAAGCGCATGCCCACTACATCTGAAAGTACTAGGCATTAAACTATTGCGTTAGCTCAAGTTGACTGTACGATTACCTAAATGTAAAGGTTATCGCACACTATCAATTCAACACCAATTAGATTTTTTAACTTAAAAGAGGTTCAGTTTAATAAATCTTATTTAGCCAGCAGCGTGTGCCTAGTGAATCATAAAGTCCATACCTAGGCATTTAACTATTGCATTAACTCGAGTTGACTGTAAAATTAACTAAGTGAAAAGGTAGCGCACACTATCAATTCAACACTCATGAATTGTATTGTACTTTAGATTTTTAAATTTAAAAGAGGTTTAGTTTAATAGATCTTATTTATGCAACAGCGCGTGCCTAGTGAATCAGAAAGTCTGTACCTAGGCATCTAACTATTGCGTTAACTCGGTTAATTGGACTTTAATTCCTGTGGTTGAGTATATCGACCTACGCTCCCACCTTTCATTCCTCGCCGAAACCTTCCACCTTGGTGTGCCTTCCCACAGTCGTAAGGTTGTAGAGATCGTGGGGGTTCCGAGGAAGACGTCAGATGGTAATCGGTCATCTTCACTCGCCCCACAGCTACATCCTCAACAAGCTTAGCGGACTCTGGTACAAGACCGGGATAACGCAAGGAGGAGGAAGATATATGTACATATACCAAGTCATTTAGTAATTTTGTCTCGTATTATTAAAACATAGAGCGATATTGGAAACAGTTAGCCCTAACGTGTTGTGGTCTCCGAAGTGCCGCCGACCGCAGGCGATGCGTTGCGGCGACGCCTCACCGCTGTAGCATTTCCATGCACGTATATCCCATGCAACGCTCCGACGTGACCATAGCGAGAATCTCTGCGGATTTACACCTAATTCAATATTGTAGATTGAGGTTTTCGCATACCTATACCTTAGATAGATATTTATCTCAGGTATATGCGGTATAATGTATGTATATAAGCGAAAATATCACGTAATCTTGAAAACCGACGTACAGACCGTGCAAAGATGAAATTTGGCACGAAAGTATGTATTTATTAGTAGACATCCGCTAAGGACGGATTTTTCGATGGTGCTAGATTAAGGATGTGTTGCAAGTTTAAACGGGCGAAGTCGCAAAAAGCAGCTAGTATAATATACACAAGCTTTGCCCGCCTTTATGATTAGGTAAAAAAAAAATTGATTCAGTTTTAGCGTGATCATATATAGCCTATAGCCTTCCTCGATAAAGGTGGTATCTAACACACATTTTTTCAAATCGGACCAGTAGTTACTGAGATTATTGCGTTGAAGTAAACAAACAACCTCTTCAGATTAATATATATGTATAGCTGTAGTAATAACAGAAAACACCTTAGTTTTAAATTTAAATTCCTTTTTATTAAACAATTTCATAGAGGAATGAGTGGAGTTGACAGAACTCTTTTGAGAAGCATAGAATTGGCACTGTTAAAGCTATGTCTTATCTGCAAGCGTCTTTAGTCTACGGTGGCTGTTTGCCATCAGGCCGGTGGCAGTTTGCGCTATACTTGTTTGCCACCTGACTCATTTAAAAAACATACTTATATTTTTGAGAAAAAAATGTTGCAGAATCTTCGCAAACACCTCTGCTTTGGTTGTAATTAGCATATCTGACTTTTACCACGACCACGCTGCTGTAGTGCTGAGTTGTCTAATATTTAAAATAAACTTTAAAGACAGCGCCGACCAACGGCCCAACGACAAATATGATGCGAACTATCTTAAACTTTATTGTTATGTGATAAGGGTGTAAATGCTTCGTTGCACGTTTTTCGGCCGCCCTCCGCGTGTTGCACCGCGTCTTATTCTATTGTGCTAATATCAGTCGTATGTTAAAGATTATTAGGTTTAATTTAGATTGTCTTTAAAGTCGCTTTGCCGCTTGCGTGTGTCGACGTCGGTCCTTATGTACTAGGTATCGTGTGTCGCTCTCACGCTTGTACATGTGCTGAAAAGAGAAACGCATTCGTACCGGGATGTTTATTTTGCTATTTAAATAAACGAAACCGCAAGCAAGGACTGCACAAGTTCAACATTTAAATCATACATAAACAAGCCTTGGTGGAATTGAAATACGAGTTTTATATTCTTTATTAAGCTGTAAATACCTTTGTATGCTACTAGCGACCCGCCACCGGCTTCGCACGGGTGCAATACAGATATTTATATATTATTATGTGAAGCGAAAACATGACTATTTTACTAAAATTGCCGGGATGGAGGAGTACGAAATTTGGCACAATTTTTGTTCGTATAGAGGACGTTGCGCGAATGCTAATATTTTTTTTTATAATATGCAATATTAATATATTAAATTTTGAAAATAAAACAGCACGCACACCAATGCCAAACGATTTACACACACATGTATTGGATGATGTCAAAGCGTAATCGTGACAACGGTATGTTATTTTAATTGTAATTTTTTTTTTTCTGTGAATATAACAATATCTGTCGTTGTACGCCAAAAGGTTTGTGGGCGAATTTCGACCAGCCGGCGGTCTCTAGTATATATTTATACGTATCATATGTATTATAATACATACATATCTGCATTGTATATATTTAATTTAATCATTTATTTGTCATAAATCCATGATACATGCATTTAGCTATTTCTGGCGTACAACAAAATAGTAAATAGGAAGTTACACAACGTAAATTAAAATTTAATAAACGCTTTCGATTTTCAAATTCAATTCCATGTCTGTAATTATGTTCATTTTTAATTAAATTAATGTCAATAGTCTGATGATGTATAATATATTACACATAAACCTTCCCCTTGAATCACTATGTTCATATATGAAAACCGCACCAAAATCCGGTGCGTACTTTTAAAGGTCTAAGTGTACAAGAACGGAAAGCGACTTTGTAAAGAATCGCGACTATAAATGTGTGTGACGTGGAGATTTCTTGAGTTTAGCGGTTTCCTCCCTACCGATCCGGTGCAGGAACGTACCGAAGCACCCATGCCCGGATAGGACCTGCACCATACGGAAAGATGGATGACAACTCCTACTTAAGAAAATTTTGCTAAACGTTATTGTTACACTCTAACTGCCGTGAAAACGACATTCGACCTTAGCGTGGCAAACCAATTTCTTGGTCAACTATACAAACTTTCGCGTTTAAAATATTAGTAGGGTTTATTTCTCCACATTTTTATTCATAAACACATCTCAAAAACAAACTTAACGCACGCTTTAGTTGTATTATAGGCCATATTCGATTTACACTATTTAGGTTTTGCATATTGAACATTCTGAGGCAAGTATGTATGCTTTTAAAATAAAAATGCCTACGATACGTTCAAAGAACTGAATAGAGCAATTTATTTTATTTATATACAAAAAAGCACCGGTGACGATATGTATGATTGATGACGTGTAAATTCTGCCACGTGTAGCCTTGTACCCGCACCCATTCAATTCCAACTATTACATTATCTCCACTGAGCCGTAGCGCCTTTCAAATCGAATAACGTTATGTGTGATGATATGAGAAATTTATTCACGCCGCACACTGGTGTTATTTCACCAAATTCTGGTCCAAATATTATGTCATAACCAGCTGTTTCTCGCGACTTCGTCCGCCTAAAATGTATCTTTATCTTAAACCTCCTTTGATAATCTACCTCGTTGCCAAATTTCATCTTTGTATGACTACTAACTTTGCAACTAAACATTCATCGTTCGGGTGCCAAGTTCATTCAGAAGAGTCCAGAAGAAACCAAAGAAATTATAGAATTGTATACAAAACATTGTTTTCAAACCAAAATCCACCAGTTTAGTTATAGTTGCTTCAGCCTAAAAATGCTCGCCCCTTCACCGACGCTTGTGTGTCCAACGACTTTATTGTAAGCTCAAACTCAACCACGCTCTGTAAGCCAATGATATTGACGAACTTGCGTGTTTGCCTGTAGAGGTGAATACTTTGGAGGGACGTGCATTTTTAGACTGAACGCACCCTACATGGCGACTAACATACATAGATTAAAAATCGATATTGGTGCAGCTGAGCTGCCGCCGTTGCATTATAAATCATAGATGTGCTGTATAAATATTGTATGAAAGTACATACTGGATGAGAACAGTACATCTCTGGATAATATACGTAATAATATTGCTTTATATTTATTTAAACAAAGTAGAGATTATATCTCTATCTAATGTTTGTCCGCGATGGACTCCAAAACTACTTTACCGATTTTAAACAAATTTGCACACCGTGTGCTGTTTGATCCAACTTGAAAGAGCGTATATCTCAATTTATAGTCGCAAATAAAAATGAGTCGCTGAAATGTATGCACGTACATAACTTCCGAACGACTACACCATTAATTGGATAATAATTGGATTGGTAAGATATTAATTTGCATTCTTAAAAAAAATTCAATAGTTCACACGAACATGTGGTCGAACATTTCGATTTCTAAGAAGTGTTCTAGTGGAAGGCGATGCGATCGCGCGAACTCCAATTAGGACACTAAGACAACAATAAGTTTGATCGCACGCTCGTACGCACGCATCGCACAGCAGCGTTAGGTTGGGACGGCGCCTCACGCTTGTGTTTCCTTACCTTTAATGACACAACCTTAACAATAATTAGTGTGCAAGAAGCACAGAGTACCTAAAGTTGTCTGAGTAAAGACGAGTAATACCGCAACGGGGACCTAATTCCCTTTATATGCAACACACGGCAGCGGCGGCAAATTAGTCACGTGTTGCTAAAACTAAGTACGCTGGGAATTACGCGCATGATTGTACCGGCATTCTTAAAACGCTATAATCTAACAAATGTCTTTAATACTTCTAGATGTGGATTTAAACGTTTAGACCAATCTCAATAAGGGGTCATAAGGGTGTCACCAAAATGTGACATCCGATAACAACGGGCAGGGGATGTTAAAAGCTTTGTGATGTCATATATCAAAATTTTAAATATGGAAAAAAATAAACGCACTGTTTTCTTTTGATTAGTTATAATACATGCACAAAATTGTTTCTTAAAGCGGAAGTAGGGTAGGGATAAAAAATCTTAAAATTTGTTTCACAAAATTTACCCATTGTGACACTTTTCAAGAGTCATTTACATGTCACGTATCTGTCTTGTAAGGCCGCTGATATGAGCTGATTTGTTAATAAGGCAATATTACAGATATAAAGTACATACAACAAATGAGAAAATCGTGGTCTAATCAGCGGTCGGCATTTGAATCGATCGATATGTTAAGTAGCTCTTGCTGCGACCAGGTGACCCACTCTAGCACTGGTTTATTTGTTATCAAACCTCCTCCGTATTTCGGAAGGCACGTAAAACAGTGGGACCCGATTAATGTCACTTTGTGATATTAGTCCTAAAAATGAATAGAACGTGGGTGTTCCGATGATGTCGTCAGATGGCAATCGGTCATGTTAACTCGCCCCACAGCCACATCCACCGTCGATTAAAAGCGTGATACGATCAAGACTTGACTCCTCCTTGAGCATACTCATTTCTCAAAGGCCGGAAACGCATCTGCGATCCCCCTGGTGTTGCAGTTGTCCATGGGCGTCGGTAGTCACTTAGAGTACCGCCTGCTCGTTTGCCCATTGTTAAAAAAATAAAAAAATATTTAATGTATATAAGACCATATCCCGAAGGACGGACAAGCGATGGGAAGCAAAGGGTCTGGAATAGTTCTCTCGTACTGCACGAAGACCAAGAAGGCCTTCTTCACGGTGGTCCGACACGGTATAGTTAGAATCGCGGGAAGTCGATGGATATTATTAGCCCCAAATCGATCACTGTGGAAGTCAATGGAGGAGGTCTACGGCCGGCAGTGGATAATATCAGGCTGAAGGGAGATAAAAATGTCATGTTTATTTATCTTACAGGATGGCAAAGTGATATCTACTTCAGATGAGTGCGGCACGCAGTCGGCCCCGCGCATGAATTCCCCAATACTATCCACGGAACAGTCGAGCTCTTCCTGAAATATGAAATATTTTTTTTTCAAAATTATCAATAAAAAAAAGGTATATATTTTCATATAAGTATAGTGAAGAATGTTTTATTAAAATGACTGACAGACGTTATTTAATAACAATGATTTATAAAATATAAATGTGGTACCTATCGACGGTCCCAAAATAGGAAGCGACATGTCGATAATGGCAATTTTTGGCAACGCCCCTGTGCCTTAAGATACAGCACCGTTTTATTAAAATTGCGAGAGCGATAAATCGATTTTCTAGCTATAAAGTCCACCTTACTCTAGTATTTTTTAGTTTCTTTGGTATAATGATTAGACTGATGATAGATTTTGGAGCAAACTTGAGAGTTGTTAAATTCAAATTGAAATGATATTTTATTCAAGTAGACTTTTACAAGCTCTTGTAAGTTGTAAGATATTTACTAAGCATATCAGCAATGATTCTCTGTTTTGGACTTTGACTTCTAAGAACCGCAACTAGGATAAGTTGAGCTGCGCTTTTAGTTTTTGCTAAGTGTCACTTAGAAATTTTTTCCCCGCCCATTTAAAAATTCATAGACGACATTAAAATCACACCTAAGCATGTTTTATAATTTTGGACGACGTTCCGAGACGGTATGTATATGTATGTATACTTTGACTATAAAGGTAGCGGTTCGCGCCGCGACAGCGACAAGAGACCGAAATCGGTGAATGCAACAAGTGTTTTTTACTTTTAGTGTCTTCTGCATGTAGGCAGCGACCGTCTCGCAGTCTCCTGTCTCCGTCTCGTTTGTGAACTGTCGTTCAAATATTGCCTAATAACATGTGAGGATCGCGGTCTCCTGTCTCGGTCGCTTGTCTCTAGCAGAACCGCTAGCAAAAGTGGCAGTGCCGTCGCGTTATGTCGAATCAATAGTTGTCTACGGTCGCGGCAGACCGCTCCAGAACGATCCAGAGATCGTTGTACACGCAGAAGACAAGACCTACTACATAAAGACACTTGTCGCGGTCTCCAGGCTCAGTCTCCTGTCTCGGTCGTTTGTTTCATCCTTGGCGCGAACCGTACATGTTAATAACGAGGCATGGTTTACGTTCGATCGTGATCGATTGTTGCCCATCCCTGTTATATAGATCATGGATAGAAATAGATGTATGTCATGAAAGCAATATAAATGTTTTTCTCACGTAATCAAATACTCCAGGTGGGTAAACGGGTATATTGTTAACTGGTTGCTGTGGCCAGGCCTCTGTATGTGCCACATTATCGTTTTCATTTACAACACCTTTTTGTGTGAAATCTGGAGCTACAAGTGAAAAATGATAAGCATGATTTAAGAGATTTTATTTATTGTTTTCTGGAAAATCATAACTGTAAAACTAAGCCTCTTAGTTATTAATTATAAGTTTTTTTTAATGCAACTACAAGTTATTTCAAGAGCGATAATAAAAAATTAAATAAACTTGTGAATGATAATTATGTATACTATCACAGTGTGCACATTTTTTATTTATTACAAAAATAAATATCTCCTAAAACTCCAAAGTTTTGTTAGGTACTTTATTATTTCATATTTATGATTTAGTCATTTTCATTTTAGTATTTTTCTAAAGCTTTGTTAAATGAATATAATTTAATGCTCAAAACAGAAGCTAATTAGCGGCCCAGAAATGCGAACAAAAGCATTAAAACACGAGAGTAAATGTCCAATTTCCACTATTGCAGCGCTAATATTTCATAGCCTAAAGATATGGCGAGCATTATGTTATCTTATATGTTTATAACAAATATTATTAATTTATTATCATATACAAATGAATATAACCCATTATTGGGCTTTCATTGTATGTACATGTTATTTTTAAATTAGCGCACGATTGAATTGATCTCTAGTCTGCTCTTTCTATGTCACAATGTTTATGTTTGCTGGGGGCCCGCTTGGCACAGTGCTTTCTACAAGAGTATGTCTATAAAACAAGCAATTTGGAATATGCAAATCAATTTTGCCCCCTGGCCGTGAAGATGTCCATGGGCGTCAGTAGGCACTTAGCTGTCTGCTGCCTGTTCGTTTGCCCCTTGTAAGATAAGTTACAGGCTTTCAAGCTCCTTAAGTAGTTACAGTTAAAGATTTTTTTTTAATGTCACAAGGAGCAATCGCAAGGAGAAAATAAAAGGTTAAGGAGGTTTTTGTAAAATAAGGAATAAAAATTTTCATTCGGATGGAGTAGAGACACGGCTATTTACAATCTCTCTAGAAGATATCTAGCTCATACGTGTTGTTTTATGTCCGTGTGTTATAGCACATAATTCATGTTGTATGCAGTGTTGAATATATTTGTAAATGTTCAACTGGGACGGGTTCGTGTGGATTTATGTATGATAATATCTAGTACGTCTGCCGTCGAGAAAACAAAGCAAATATACAAACACAGCTTAAGAAGGTCATTCTAGACGTATGTTGTTTTGGTGCTAGCTCGACAGACCCGAAAACTATATGTAGGTCTCAGTGTCCCCATTTGTTTTTCTTTTGTTTCCAGCTGTTGTTCTAATTTGTAAGTTTCGACGACTTCTCTGATGTTTCACAATTAGTCCATTTTCTACTTCCTACAAAACTAAATGGGTCCTTACAATACATATGATTAGATTTAGGATCCTCAGCAATATGTATAAAGTAAGGTCTATAGACCGTGACAAGGCCAAATGCTTTTACGCACTCCAGTCAACACTGACCATGTATAGATACGGCCTCGACTGGGAGTGGAGGACACGCCGGCCGATTTCTAAGATACCCAAATAAAAGGGGCCCTCTCACGTTAAACCATGACGCCTCACTCTATTCTATGTCTTCTTAAAAGCTCCTTCTACAGCTTCCTACAGTTTCTACTACAGGGCACGAAAAACAGTGGGTCGCGATTATTGTCACTGATCCATCAGTGAGATTTGGGGATTCCGGGGATCATCTCGACTCGCCTAACAACCACATTACCTGCGTTTTAGTCGGACCTTCTTGTTAAACCGGAAAAACGCTAGGAAGACGAAGAAAAATTATTATTATTTTCTACTCAGTATTTAGAGTTGAGATTCAAATAACACAAAAGTTAGTAACGTAGAGAAACGTGACACTGAATACTTCACTAACTTCACCAAGTTGTGAACTTAAATGCTCCCAAGTTTTCTAACAGGTTCGCCCTGGGAATAAATTTAAATCGAACAAGGGGTATCTTTGAAGGAGTGTAGAAGGAAGTGCCCTTGGTGGCGTCTCCACAATTGTGCACGAACGCGTCAAAATTTAATAGAGTTAGAAACAATTAGACAGACTGAACTATATAGAATTTGGGTGCCTTCAGAATATACAGTACTTTTAGAAGCATTACGTAAGTTACAGTTTTGAAATTTTAAGGTAATAAATAAGAGAAAAGTCAGCAAAACTCAAGTATGAATGGGCTGGGTACGTGGTACGAATGGACCCCCACTAATGGCCGCCGAAGACCATGGAGGCTAAGGTGGCGCGACGTCTTGGGCGCCTTTACGGGAAATAAGTGGATTGGCGTGGCTCAGGATAAACGAGAGCGGTCTACGAGGGAGTCCGTTGCCCAGCAGTAGGACATTGTAGGCTAATTAAAAAAAAAAGTAATGAATAGTTAAAAAGTCTTTTTATAGTGTTCTGTTAAAAAATAGGAAGACCGTGAGCCCCAAGTCAAGTAGTTTTTCCATATAACTTCAACAACACTAAAACGCTTGAGTTTTTCACGTCCATTTAATTTAACGAATACTTAACATTTTCTAGGCTAATAAAAATTCTACTGACCGTATTTTCGGCGAATTATATTATTCCCAAAAATGCCATTTTCCGGTGGATTTTAATGGCCATAAAGTTGCGCTAGCTTTATGTTCCGGCATGAGAAAAGCTTATTTAGTGTTTTAAAACTGAATTCATTTCTCTACATACCTGAGCGCTTTATAAGCGCTTTTAATCGTTTTACGCGTATTTGCCTTAATGAACTTAAATTATTTGAATTTTTAGATAAAGCCGGCGATGCTACTTGGACCGGTATGAGAAATGTGCAGTTTCTTCGCTATTTTAAAGTGAAATAATTTATCTGCATACCAGAACGCTGTACAAAGTTATGAATTGTTTTATGCATTTATGAAATAAATTAATAATAAATATCAAACAGCCGTATATTTTTTTAATTTAGACACGTTATAGATTACGGATGAATGTATATATATATCGCCGGCTAATGAAATTCGCCCACAAATCTTTATATTTGCATGCTATACGCTTATTTAAAGGTATATAAAAACTTTTTTTTATTCGTATTACAATTATTATTATTATTCTTTATATCTGACAATCCATGACTACGCTTCGTCATAATTTTATAGTAAAATTTATACGTGTGTGAAGAGAGCAGAGCCTCAATAGCTCAACAGTATAAGGTATGGACTGAAATCCGCAAGGTACCCGGTTCAAACCCCACCGCCGTTGGGGCATTGTCGCACCCACTCCTAATACAAGGTAGGATATGTTTAATTAGTTTGGAAAATCCAACATGTTTTATTTTACATATTGCAGGCGCAAAGAGCTTCAAACGTCCGCAAGTCGAGATGTTGGCGCGTAGATGGCAACACCATTGTCTTGAAGTTCGTGACGCCTCACAGGCGCTGCTGTTAGCGGAACTGGGCCGGTTAGTTTCTATTTCAACGTATTCTTCTGTAAAAAAAGGATTTTCACCCTGTAACCGACAAATAACTTCATCCATATACCGATACCTCTCACGCAAATTGTTGTATCCAAAATTCTCAACTTCACAGTAGAGGGTTACAAATATGTAAAATAAATTGAAATAAAATCGTCATTATATACCACATTTTTGTATACAATAATATATTAAAAAGTAACCGTTATATTACAATTTAATTGTTTGTAACACTCTACTATAAAGCTGGGAATTTGGTGTTACTTACGTGGGAGGTATACAGGCCCTTTTGTCACTTCGTATTTGGGAGCACGTTGATTCTCGAATGTTATGAGGCCATCATTTTCGTGAACTACTTTGCTTAAATTTGGGAACAAATATGATGACAAGTCGGAGCAATGATGTAACCCGAAAACTACACCACCGAACCCGCCACCAAAGCACAGCACTACACTGACTTTCCGATGTGCTTCAACGCACGTTTCGCTTCGACACCGAAACACCATCAGAGGCCTTAGCACGAACATTTCGAACCGTTCGTAGTCGACGATTTGACTTCATTTAGGATGAAAATATTCGTGCTAGGCCCACAGCTGACCCTTCTTAGTGTAAACGCGGGTTGCATTAGCATTGATTAAAAGCGTGACGCGATTAAGACTTGCCTCCTGTGGGTGTAGTACAAACATTTTCATCTTAAATACAGTGGACTCTTCGACTTCGAACGGTTCGAAATGTTCGTGCTAGGGCTTCTAGAGATAGACTCTGCATTAAATTGAAAATAGTTAAATATAACAATGTCGGTATGGAGTTGTTAAATGGCCAAAGAAATATCTCAAGCTCGCCATTACTAAGAATGCTTAAAGGTAGCGCTATGGTGGTGGGAGTGCCTGATGTATAAATTGTTAGCAGACAGGACAACGTCTGCCGGGTTCCGAGTGTGTTAGTTACGTGTATGATAATAAAATTATATTCTATTCTACTCAATTTCTAATAATTTATCTGATTCGTTGTATCTTGAGTCAACAGTAAAACAGAATGCATTGTTCTGTTGTTTATGTTTATAGACTGGGACCCAAAGGCCGGAAGTCCCTGGTCGATAACTGGGCACAATTCCTACCTCTTTACACGCACACAGAGAGCATTAACCCCAACGCGGCCAAAAAGGAACCCGTAGAAAAAGATCCCCGAGACGTAAGTATAGGAAACGAACTAATGTGTATATATATATATGTATATGACAAATTTGTTACAAAAACTTTTAAATTACAGATCCTTTTTTTTTATCAGAAATTTCGATTTTAGCCAAAACTAGATGAGAGTAATGCTGGAAAGTGGAATGTTTTTGATTGTCAATTATCAACGGGATTCTGTTATACACTTGACGTTTAAAATTCACTGAAAAGTCCTTTAAAACAAAAATCAGAGGTACACATTTTAAAAATATCGTTGGTGTGTTAGTACGGTTGTCTAGAAAAATAGTGGCCAAGAGAGTGTCAAGACAGGCTTAAAATAAAAAAAAAACATAGTACCCTACAAGAGCTTTTACAATTAGGAAACATTTATTACTATCTCACACGCGATTATTTGGTTAATAATTTCAAAAGTTGTTATCCGATTTCGATGATCCGATGGTTTTGAGTATGTCTTATCAACATGATAATTTTCAAGTATCTAAATCTAATATTTTGGAATTCCTTGGGAAGGGCGGTCAGGTTGACGGAGCGAAACTGTAAGGGTTTCTTGCAGGCTTACGAAACTCTAAAAACTATATGATAACTTATCTTAAAATGATAGAAATAATTATTAGCCCTGGTTGATCGTTTGTTTTTAATTCGCACGGCGCGGACTCGAGTCATATTTGTGTTCTACCTGTCTCCTTCTAACAGCAGGAGGAGGAGTTTGAAGAGGAAGAGGAGGACCAGATCCGAAAACCGTCCTCTATAGCTGAACTGAAACGCAAGCAGACTACAGCTGTTGTGCTTCTCGGTGTCATTGGTGCCGAATTCGGTCAGGATATAGCCAGCGAAGGTTTGTATATACCATGATAAAAAATCAAGAAAACAAATAGTTGATATGAGATGGATTGATGGTGTCTTTATTACTCCTGGCATCGCTACCTAACACTAAGTATTTAACCTTAATTATTCTTCGAATAAGATCGCTTCCGCCCTAGGGAAATGGATTGTTTATTATGATCAGTTTTTTTAGAGCGTCAATAGCTCAACGCTTATACCGTTACCGTACCGCTCAGTATTAAAGTATACCACCCACCGTGGTCATGTCTATCCGTGGAGGTGTGACTTGTGTGACGCTGCCGTTGGTATCCCTGTGGGGGGTTTTTTTACTTAAGTCTGTGAAATAAATAAAAGACATTTCAAGATTTAATATTCCCATCCGTATCATCAGGAAGGGTACTGGTCAGGCGGTGCGAATGGCTCATGCGTTGCATGCGACTGCGGCCGCGGTGCGTTGTCTGCGGCGTGCGATACGCGCTCCGGGCAGTGCGCGTGCGCCCTTGGGTGGAATGGGCGAGCCTGTGATATTTGCTCTAAAGGACATGGTGGTAAGTGCTAACCAGCCTAAAAATGTTGGTAAAACTCCCGTAAGCTGGCAGTTGGGTTCTTGGTGATTGGTTATCATTATATGCCCACTTTGGTGGTGTTTGCACTGAAAAATAAACGACTGGTGCGGGCAATTATTTTCTGGACTGGGGACAAAACCAAGACCACCAGAGATTTTAGTCCCCCCTCTACCCGTTGAATTAATTATCTATTTTGTCCTGGTAACATAATTTGATAAGAGATGATGCGACGACTTGGACACCTTTGCAGAAAAAGAAACGAT
Source organism: Charaxes varanes (assembly GCA_024363005.1). Classification (NCBI taxonomy): domain Eukaryota; kingdom Metazoa; phylum Arthropoda; class Insecta; order Lepidoptera; family Nymphalidae; genus Charaxes; species Charaxes varanes. The sequence goes on along the minus strand of JANCMC010042188.1, from coordinate 341,202 downwards.
TGGAGTAATTGAGGATAGAGGAGAGTGGTCTAGGAGGGGGGGTGGGTTATGGCTAGCAGTTGGACATTTCAGGCTAATTAAAATACATAAGTTCGTTTCCGGTACAGGTGTAGAAGATGGATGTCCGCCATGCAGTTGTGGTGATGCAGCACTCAATGATGAGTGTGACCCTCACACTGGACACTGCATGTGTGCACCAGGAGCGGCTCAACCACGATGCTTAGACTGCCTCGATGGACACTACGAGTTATCTCGTGCTGGCTGCCTGGGTAAGTATCTGCATGATCTTAATCAAATTTTATTGATTTCTATATATATTATTAGGAAGAAAATAGGTAAATATTGTATAAAATAAATGATTTTTTCATTAATGTGTTAACTAGAACTTATGCCTTACGGTATACTGTATACAAATATGTGGTAAATATTGAAGAGAGTTAGGCTAATAGGTCCAAGTGGAAGAGAGAAAGAGAGATAAATGATATTCCTAGCTCACTTTAGAAGAAAGAAGACTGAAGAAGGTGAAGATGACTGTGCAGAACCAGTGTTGAAGAGTTGTGAAAGAATCCGTCGAAACTGAGTCGCACCAGAACCTACATAAGGAAATTGCGTCATGACTAGAAGATAAAACGAACTAGAAGACAAAAGAACTAGAAAAGATGTCAATCTTTTCTAAAGGCTCACCAATTTGATTAAGCCACGGGAACTTTAGTACAGAATCGCTAAGTCAGTTAAACTGATACTTATCTTTAACTGGAAGTTTTATTTTAATCTTAACTAAAACTTCAAGTTAACGTTTATCTGAAAGTCCAAACAAAGAAAGCTCTAAATAAAGCTGTAAAGTCTTTAAAGTATGTCGTAACAATCTGAAAGCTTCGTACACACTAAAGTTTATCCGACGCCGCGGTGTCTGTGAAACAGGCGGTGTTATATCGAAGATACACATTATATTTTATACACAGGTTGTACTCTATAGGACACTTTTAATCGACTAATTAGGTAGGTATTTTTTATATCCTTCGTTATTGTATGTATGTTTAGCATCATTGTTACATTGAAAATGTTGAAAACTTTACGCTGTTTCATAAGCTTTGAAGCCATTTTGAGTTGAGAATCTTTTTCATCTACTTCTTCCTAGCGTTATTCCGGTGTAGTACCAGAGCCCGCTTATATTGCAGAGTATGGGGCTGTGTGACGAGTTAAGATGACCGACTGCCAACTGACGTCATCCTCGGAACCCCCACGATCTCTATAACCTTACAACAAACATCACAAAGTGACATTAATCGGGTCCCACATGATAGCATTGCCACTACTTCACGCCGATCTTATATGAGAAAGAGGTACTGGTACCCGGATGCACCTATCCCATTCGACAGAAGACCCATGTAGCTTTAAAAAAAAACAAGCCGCGTAAAGGTCGGTTAATGTCAGCGGTTTTAATACGTTTGGTTTGAACGCACCCTTAGAGCGTGCCCCGTCCCGGCTCCGTTTACACGTTTTAATAATTTTCCCTTTATTCACTCGACGCGCCTTCTCGGAAGACTATCCAATGTGACACGATTCCTGATTAGGCCCGACGCGACGCCTCTTATATCCAACGATATTTTCTACAGGATACGTGGGTGCCGATCATCGTATCCTTTATTTGTTTGCTTAATACGGATCAAAGAATATCGCTTCTAAAAAAATCATAGTGCTTGCTTTGGAATTCTTTACGATTATTTCATCGGGGATGTCCGATGTTTGAGCGTCGGCTATAAAGTACGAATCGAAAATATAATGTAAGCACGTCTCTAAAGGTTTCTGCTAAACGTTTCTTGGGTTTCACTATTTATTTGAACATCAAAATTTTGTAATGGATTTCTCCAATTTCATTTCATCAAAACTTTGTCTATCGATCTGATTCGAAGCGAAATCGGAAACGAGTTTCTTACTTCTGTTCTTGTTCTATCGTCCAAGACCTATTCTATTACATACAAAAAAAATGGTACGATCTATATCTCATATTGCAGCATTACACCGATTTTCCCTCGTATTCATTCGCGGATTAAAGCAAAGTAGTTTAGTTTCTCATGCATATTATCAAGGCTTTAAATTCTTTTTCACGCTTATTTCAGATAGTTTTTTTACGGAAGGGAGAACTCAAGTACAATGGTGCAAGTCAAGTAGTCGTAACTTGTAGTATAAAGAAATCTAAATCAGGTAGTCCTTTTTAGATTTTTTAGTTCTATGCAATATAAATTATTTTACCATCATACCGGAACGAATTGACTTTTATTAAATTTAATACACTTTGCGTATATTTTCGCCGGTTTAATTGAAAACTTGCAACACCAGGACTTAAGGATTTAGTGATGCAAGTCAAGTAAACGCAATTTGTTGTAGTATTGTAGCATTTCGTTGCCCGTGTAGTTATATGCGAGGTAATCTTTAACGGGTACGTACACCGCACCACCAAACCAATCCACCATTGCGATTTGGGCGATTTTCAGCTTAGCGACGAACCAGTTGTGGTCTGGAAATTTTGTATATCATGATTAGTTCTTATCCGACTTGGTCCGTGTAAAATTAGGTGAAGATTTTTAGAGTGGTTATATATAGCCTATTATAGACTTCATCGATGAATGGGCTATCTAACACTGACAGATTTGGGCGTTCAAGTAAACAAACACACAAGCAAACTCTTCAGCTTTATGTATTAATATAGATACGTGAAACGGAACGTTTCGGTACCATTTTAAGGAAATTGTGCGAACGGAGCTTCGTGCTAGGCCCTGTGGTTTATTGGAATAGAATTTGATCACTCGTATGTATCACGTTTTCAAAGTAATTTCACGAATGTACCTTGACCTTACTATCGAAAAATGTCTTATCGTGTGAACCGTTCGTTCTATTTAACGACGCGCCGGATAGTATGTCGAATAATACAAGTAATATAATCGTCCAGGATCCGCTTAGATTGCAGAGGATGTGGCTATGGGGCGAGTTAAGATAGCCGATTGCCATCTGACGTCATCCTCGGAACCCCCACGATCTCTACGACCTCACTACTAATATCACTCAGTAACATTAATCGGGTCCCACTGTTTTACGTGCTTTCCGAAACACGGAGGTCGGATATCAAATATAAACCAGAGCTAGAATGGATAACCTATCTATCACCCGGTCGCAGCAAGAGTTAATTAACCTAGGGATCGACCCAAATGCCGGCAACTGATTAGACCACGACCTACTCAATCATACATATTATAGAATAATATTAATGCTTTATAAGATTACTGTTGTGGTTATGCACACCAAGGTGGAAAGTTTCAGCGAGGAATGAAAAGTGGGAGCGCATGACCATATGCTCAACAATCGCAAAGGAAGATCTTCGTGTCCGGGCTAGTTGGAGTTACCCGGGGCGGCCGCGCCTTGCCGTCAGTAGTTCGTCGGAAGGTCTATATATAGTAATCGTAAGTAGAAACTTCGCTAGCGTGAGTTAGTTTGTATGGAGATTTTCAGCGTTTGTACTGCGGTCGTCGTCATCCGTACAGCGCCATCTAGTTTGCTTTGGTATAACCTTTTCCACTCGACATCATTGCCATCTCGTTATGTAGCGGCAGCTACATGACTTTGTTTGAATTGATTTACAAGTGTGAAAAATAATATGTAATGCATTTAATTTGTCACGTTTGTAAATTAATATAGATATGTTATGTAAGAAGTATATGTTTTTTTGAATGGGTCTTGCATAATCTTACAAAGGTTTAAGACCCTTAAATAAATTAGATTAAAAAAAAGTAACTCCCAGTGGGACCCGTAATAATCAAAACAAAACTAAACGTAATAATCATTTATGATGGTTTTAAGGCTATGGAACTTCTATCTTTCTTTATCGATATATATATTCTATCGTTGTCTATACAAAGAGACGTAATATGTACATTGTTCTATATTCTCAGGTAAAAGAGAGGACTCTTGTAATTATTGTTTTTATTTTAGTAGAGTAATTATTGTTTTCATTTTTCTGATCGTGTAATGCTGTAGGTCAGAGTGACCTTTAATGCGACAACGAGCGGGGGTTTGGGACAAGTCTATGGTCAGCCGTTCGCGAAGCCCTGGGCGGGGCTCCTGATCGAGTCGGTAATCCGCGGGTGCCTCCTGTGAGGCTGAGTACGCGGATACCATGTGTGGAGGAGTTATGGGACGTAAATAGGTTGATGCCTCGCAGCGAATTATCGCCCACTAAAACCTTTTTATTTAGAAAAGAAATACGGAATGACATTCTTTTATATTTTAAGATTTGTTTATAGGATTAGATATTTTCTACTCATGAATCATAGTTATACTTGTGCCTTAAATAAATATTGCGTCGATTGTGTTTCAACAACCTACAATTCCCAAAAATTTATTCTGTAAAAACACTTTTCCTCGAGTCCCATTTCTTTTAAAGATTACTAGAGATACTATTTCACTCCAAATTAACAGCTTGTTTGACGCGAGTCATAGATGCGATGATTAAAATCCAGCGGTATCGGGATTATCAAAAAGTATCTCAGTTTGCGCTGGGTTTGAATGGAATTTGTCTAAATTCTGACCCTTTTTATTCGGTGACAGATATGAGGAACTGTCGTGCTTTTAATTCTGTTCATTTTATAAAAGTTGGCTAACCCTCAATTTTTTGTATTCACTGGGGCGACCCGCAATTGCCCGAATGGACCTGTCTTTCCATAAATTTAAATTAAATTTTACAATAATACTTATCCGTTGTGTTCATTATGCCAAGGTTACTCATTTGTTAAATTTGAATATTTGTGTTGTAGCGTCATGTCCACTCGTAGCGTAAGTATTTAAAAAAAACTCCACTTCAATTTAATAAATTTGTAGTCGCCGCTACTGAACGAGGCGGCGATGATGTCGGGTGGAAATGTTACACCACAGAAAACTAGATGGCGCTGTACGGACAGGTAGAAGGACGCGGTAAAAACGCTGTCTCGTACCATAGAAAATCCAACTCACGCTAGCGAAGTTTCTACCCACGATCACTATATATATATAGACCTCCAGAGGAACAACTGTCCTCAACGAACTACTGAGCACCTTTCCACTTTGGTGTGCCTTTCCACAAATTTATAACTTTGAACATTTTTGGGGGTTACAAAGTTCGCAAGTTACTAAAATATATTCTTCGGTAACATTTTTTACTTGTAGAACGTAGCAAAGTTGAGCAGCATTCAAAAATATATAGCGTCCTCCGAAAACTCCTTCATTATATAATCTGTAACAGGCACCTGTCTGAAGCATGCGCCCTTTTCTCGAAATTTCTCCTTGTCCGTCTTAAGTAAATTCTGAACACGTATTTTTATTTCATTCTGCTATTTGTTGTCTTTTTTGTTTTTTTTTTCGTAAAGCGCCAGGAATAAAAATAGTATTCCTAAAATTATCTTTAAAATTAAATGAAAAATGGTTTCGTGTCCTAACACCTGGTAGGAACGCAATATCTTTTAATGTCTATACAAATAAACGAAATTGAAGTGTCAAAAAAGGGTCAGTTACTGATAACATTTTTGTTAGAATATTATACAACTTGAATATGTTTACGCTATGTAATACAGGCTCCGTCATACAACTATTTATTTATTTCACATTATATTTTATTCAATAATTCTTATTTTACTTACTTTACTAATTCCGCTTCTAATATAAGAATTACAGTTGACAGATAAGCCCTAATTCCCGTCATTATTCCATAATGTTATTCTTCTTTTTTAATATTTTTGACGGCAATGCACTTCTTACGCGCCAGTGCTGCCAGAATTTCTCGCGAAAAAGGAGGTTAGAAATTATGGCGACAACATGTCTGTCGAGATACAAGTATTTTACTAAATACATAAACTAAAACAATACATAAAAACTATTTCTATCATTTTTGACTGTATTTTTCTTTGAGGCTTCTTTGGAAATATAGTGAAGTGAATGCAAATCCGCACATCCTCTTAAGATCTGGGAAAGAGGGCCTCGCCCAGCTGTGGGCAACTTGCCGTTATTTTAACGTTACTTGGCCCACTTTCCTTCGCTGCATGTCTTCCATTCCAAGATGGAATTTTATAAGCAAACTAAAGTTGCTGTTTAAATTTTCATGACTTCATACAACTTTAAAACTACGCTGTACAAAGTTGACGAGGGAAACTATTTCTCTTCTGGACTTGCAAACTTTAAAATTGATGTCATTTTATTTCGAGTTACGCGAATATTTTAATAACTGTACCAAAGAGTAACCTTCGCATAAAATACGAACACTACAATTCAAATATTATTATGAAATATGTATTCGTATTCGTCTAAGCTCCGATTATACAATTCGAATATTTTTATTGAATATGTATTCGCTTTTGTCTAAACTCTTATTATCCAATTCGAATATTATTATTAAATATATATTCTTATTAGTCTTAGCTCTGATTATCCAATTCAAATATTATTATTAAATATGTATTCGTATTCGTCTAAGCTCTGATTATCCAATATCAAAAAACACGGGCGAAATCAAAAACCCACGTTGCATTGACAAATCGCCTCGTAGCTTACACAACGTATAACCGCGTTCAGCCGGCTGAAAGAGCGGAGGAATATTTATCTCCAAATCTTACAGCCGTAAGTCATATTGACGGCGGAATAAATTTGGTTCAGCAGTGGAAACGATTTAGATGTCAAAACTCGCATTTCTAACTAGGCATTACGCAATGTACCGGTATCTATTGTATAAGAGAATATTCTTTTTTTTTTAATAATCAATGTTAGGTTGTCGTTGACCAATCGCTGTAATGCCAATTGGTTTTGGTATTTTATAGCATACACTTAAAGAAGTATTTTGGAGATTTTACTATCAAAAGCAACCCCTAAAAGTCACTACTTAATCCATTGGATTAGCAGTAATGTGGAATTATTTCATGATCAAAGAGAAGAGAGCATCACAGAGTGCTTTACGAGTCAATAAGCATAATGACAAATTTTGCAAAATGAGTTTGTAGTCTTTGGTATCTACTATTGCCAAAAAAGCAAAGCTATGTGCCGGCGATTATATAATTTGCTGTATGATTTGTAGAAGGTGCCAGTGGGACGTACTAATATTATATATGCAAGTAACTCTGCCTGTTACGTTTTTACGCCATAACCACTGAACCAATTGTGATGAATTTAGGTATACAGTTAGATTAGAACTTGCAAAAGGACATAGGCTACTTTTTGGGGCGAAAATGAAATTTGAAAGGGTTGAAAATAGGGTTTGAAAGTAGCACTAGATATTTTGAATATTCGGTTGCACATTTGAAACTATTTTTTAATACTAAATTCCAAAAAAATAAGAAATGGAGCGACGCTTTCTCTCCTTAAAATGTTTTTTTTTTTTTAATAATCGTCAATTTAAATTTTTTAGGCCTACGACCATTTGTGAAAAAATTTTGATCGGAATTGTACTTTTCGCAAAGTAAAACTTGTTGGCTACAGAACCTGCATCTGCTTTTAATAAATAATTTAATATTATTATAGAAAATTAATTTGCACATGACCATAAATTACGATACGAAACCGGGACTCCCAGGTAGCGACAACTTTAGAGATCCGCGGGTGGTTTGTAGCACGGGTGTCGATTCTTATTAAACATTTTATAACCTATTCAGAGGAAGTCGTAATTTAATCATTAGCCGGTATTTGAGCAGACAGCTAGGTTAAGTGATTCTTACCGCGGCCGGGTCGTAGATGGGTCATCAATTCTAAGAACGTTATCCCCGTCTTGAACTAGAGTCCACTTAGATTGCAGAGGGTGTGGCTGTGGGGCCAGTTAAGATGGCATCCCCGAAATCCCCACAATCTCGCGACTTGTATAATTCATTACAATAATTTGGCATCATCTGTTTGACGTGCCTTCCGAAACACGGATATCTTACACCCGGCCGCAGCGAGACCTACTTGACCCAGCGATGGGCTTAAATGCCGCCCACTGGTTTAGCTGCGATCTCCGCGAAGTCAAATCGTTTAGAAAAAAAACAGAACTGAAAGCTTTTATGGGAGTCAGAAATTCGTAGCAAATCTGATGGTTGCGGACAATCAACAATATTCCGTGTTCGTTACGTCTCTGTCCGCTTACAGATTATGTTTATGTTTCATAAACTATGTGCGGAACTTCGGGCATACGCGAGGGCTCTTACCTGCGATTGCGTTCATCTTATCTATACGCCTGGCCAAATGTGTGATTCAATGCCCTCTGATTTATATTGCATCTTTAATTTGTGCCTTCGTTTTTTGTCGCTACACGCCTTTATAATTAGGGTTGCCACATAATTGTACATTCTTCAATATATAATATTATTCGAAAATATATTTGCTATTCAGTATTATTTTGTATTAAATTAAATAGATTGAGTGTCTTAAATCGAAAAATATTATTAAATATTTTTATAAATATAAATATGTATATTTACAGGACTATATGTCACACGGACGTTTGATCCTAAGGTAGACAACTTAATGCCTGTGTTAAAGGTAACAGACATCTGTTATTCACAACAAATTTTTTGTAGAACTGTATAATTACATACATAGATAAGACACCCAGATACGAGGCGGGAATCGAACCCACGACCCTCGGAGCGGAAGCCAGGGTCACTGCCCACTGCGCCAATGGGCAATGGTATTTCTAAAGTTGTCTACCCTAGGAACAGACGTTTGTGTGTCATATACTCCTGTATATATTTGTTTATTATTACTATTTTTATTTATAATTGTTTACATTGATACGTTGTCAATGCAGTGCCCGGACAAGCCAAACGTGACGAACAGCATCGTGTGTTCGTCGTGCGGAGGGGCGGGACATATCGCCAGGGACTGCCGCGCCAAGAGACCCGGACACGCGCCGCCCCGCGCCCAGCAGGACAAGGTACCGTTTATCGTTGTAAATTAAATGTATTTTGTCCAATAAAGAATTGAATTGAATTTTAAATTGTTTACATCGTACATTCATGTTTACATTCGCAACAATTACAGGCTAAGATAGACGAGGAGTACATGTCCCTGATGGCGGAGCTGGGCGAGGCGCCCCCGCCCGGGCCCGGCGGCGGCATGGGCAACTCCCTGAGGCGCTCCGGTCACGGGCCCTTCTCGTCCTCAGGGCCGCCCAGGGCCATCATGCCTGCCCCAGGTAATTATTTTAATATTGGTTACTGATTTCTTTACAACTTACCTAACAGAGCCGACTACTAGGCGCTAAGATACCTTTCATACACCCTACCTTCTTTTTAAATATACTAGTGTGTGTGTGTGAGTGTGTAAATCGTTTGGCATTGGTATGCGTTTTAATTGACAATGTAATATTTTTATAAACATATTGGCAATCCACACACCCTCCTCTATATAAAGTATACTTGCACCAAGTTGCATACGTCTGCGCAATTTTCGTAAAATGGTACCAAAATATAATACTTCTAAACTCAGTATGAGTCAGTACAGTAATCAGTATCAGTACAGTAATGTCAAAGTGAATAGTAAATATAATGTATTCAAGAGCATACTCTTACCTCTATGGTTCCTTCCTCTGCAACGCGATGGACCCGGCACCCGCACGGTGAATTCATGAAATGCTAAGAAATTCGTCTCTCTTTTTGAAAAAAGATTATTGTTTTGTTTTTCTATATACAATGTGATTTTAATGTATTGATAGTTTAGTAATATAATGTAGCGTATTTATAATGTTATATACATTACTAGGGCCAATAAATATGCTAAGAACTGATCACTATGAAACGGATAATTTAAATAGAACTAATATAAACCCATCTAGGGCGTATTCTCTCTAAATCTGATTTAAAATTGTCTTAAAATAGACTCAGTTTAGATTCAGGCGCAAGATTATTATAAGTATGAGGAAAAACACGTCAATTCACCGATTGAAATGCGATAAGGAGCTTTCGAATGACGGAAAGTTAGAAATATGAAGGCGTCGTTATTTTTATCGTGTAAAATCGATTTTAGTTGTTTTTCCATCGGTCCATTGCACTTACTAGATAAAAGCTTTTTGTTTGTTTTTTTTTTAATATAACAAGGGGCAAACGGGCAGGCGGTTCACCTCAGTGACCACCGACGCCCATGGGCAACTGTAACACCAAGGGGATCGCAGATACGTTGCCGGCCTCTGAGAAATGAGTATGCTCTTTTCTTGAAGGTCCTTCAGTATCCTTTCGGAAATATAGACGCTGGTAATTGATTCCATTCGAGGTAAGAAGTTTCTTGAAAATTGCACGGTTGTGGATTTTAGGATATCAAGGTGGTGAGGGTGAAATTTCAAATGGCGAGATGTCCTTTGGCGGAATACAGCTGCCAATATTAGTTCGTACAACTCCTCGGAACATTCCCCATGATACATGCGGTAAAAGATGCTGAGTGAGTGTTTATTTACTTATTATCAGCTTTTTGATTATTTTGTAAATTAATTATACATAAAAAGCAGATTATTGGGAAATCGCAAAATCGTTTTGTCATTTACGACCTAATTCGCTTATGCCGGAGCCAGACAGTTCAAAGTGTTTGTAATTTTTTTTTCCTTGAAGACTACAAAATTCTATGAAATTTTGCGCGGCTACACAAAGCCCCAGGCCACACACACTACATAATCATTGAAATGAAGCTATGTCTGGCGTCGGCATTATAATTCAATAAAAACAGCATTATAGTAACACGTATGTTTATAATAGTTAATAATAAAATGATCAATGATACTAAATTATTATTTTAATGATATTTTATTATTTGTTTGTCTTTGTAACTAAAAAGTAATCGGTCAGTCTATGATTAAGTGTGCGAATTAATATAATACAATTAATAGTTTAAGATGTATATATACTACGCCCATTGAAATACTTTTTAATAAAAAAGATTAAGTAGTTCTAGGTTATAAGAAATGTAGAAGTGCTTTCGAAAATTTTAAATTTAATAAAGACAAAGTGTTCTAAACGGGCTATTCCTATATAAAGTTGATACTTGATGGAGTACGTATTCGAGTAAGACTAATTCGCTAAGACTAGCGTATTCAATCTATCATAAGTATTTTGCCATTAGCTGAGGTTTCTGTTAAAATTTATAAGCTCGATGATAATAATATACGATTTATAGCAAACTAGCTGTGACCGCGACTTCGTCCGCATAAAATGAGGTTCAAAATAGATTCCATTTTCGCGCGATACAGCCTATAGCCTTCCTCGCTAAATGGGCTATATAACACTGAAAGAATTATTCAAATCGGACCAGTAATTCCTGAGATTAGCGCGTTCAAGTAAACGAACAAACTGTTCAGCTTTATATCCTATATAAAAAGCTGAAGAGTTTGTTTGTTTGCTTGAACGCGCTTATCTGAGAAAGTACCGGTCCAATTTGATTTTTTTTTTCAGTTTAAGATAATTCATTTATAGAGGAAGACTATAGGCTATATACCATCTCGCTAAAATTTTTCACCTAATTTCACGCGGCAGATGATGCTTTGATGTCGAAGCAAAACCTGCGTTGAGGCACATCGGAAAGTGAGAGTAGTGCTGTGCTTTGGTGGCGAATTCGGTGGTGTAGCTTTTGGGTTGCAACATTGCACCGATATTCGTGGATATAAGCAAAGTAGTTTAGTATTTCATGCAACCCTTATAGTTCTTCTCTATCCGTCCGTCCGTCCGCCCGCAAAGAGACCCGAGACCCCAAATAAACTAGAAAGACTTTAGCTTCTCAAACTTGTCTTTCTAGATTCAATAAGACAAAGAAGATTTTCATTTTGAGGCGTGGTTCTAAGAAAACGCGGTGTACATATGTATTTATATATTTCTACAACAGCCTTCTATTACAGGTAACAGACGCCTAGTAGACAATTTTATGCTTGTATTATAGGAACACACAAGCATTAAATTGTCTACCTTACGAAGAGACGTTCTTGTGATATAAAGTCATGTATATATATTTTATATATTTATTCGTAAATAAGGATAAAAATTGTACAGGCAGAACAACGTCTGGTTGGTTATATCTTTATCTATTTGTGATGCATATCTGAAGTTCATAAATCAATCATCATATCAGTTCCATGTCATCATAATATTGCATTGTCATCCGATATACATACATGTGCAAAACTAACTCAATCGGTTTAAAACAGCACCAAAATTGAGTTATAACATCCCACCCGAACAAACATACGTTGCAAGTTAAATAAAAGCTATAAAAAAATCCGTTACAAAACTTTGGAAAAATAAATTCGTCTCTCAAAGGAACGAATCCCACTCTCAACGATGGACGTTATTTTTTTCTAAACCTTTTTTCCACGAATGTTTAGAAGACAACCTCTTTCGATGTCTGCGCTATCTATATTAGTACTTGCTGTTGACCGCGATTTTGTCCGCCTATAGTTAGACTTGCCTTAGACCTCCATAATCCGCTCTTATTTAGATGTCTGCTAGGTATAAACTACCTCCCTGCCAAATTTCATCTTTATAATGACTACTACAAAATCTAATACCTACGTTGTTAGGCAAGATTCTTCACAAGAAATTAGGATGAAAGCAAAATCTTTACGAAGCATACATACTTAGAATAATCAGCTCCACCATAAACTATGGGAACAACATCATTCTGTAAGGCTGTTAAGACCTTTTCCGTAACATAATCGTCCGCGAATGAATTTTCATACGCCAAATAGAAGAAGTAACGTTTCTTTAAAATCGAGTTACACTCTTTTTGATCTCGAGGGCATTTATAGGGACCACATTTGCCGTATATGTCTACAGTTAAATCGTATGTGCCTAAAGCCTCTTGTAATTCCGTCACACGTTCTAACCGTCCGCTTCTGCTTTTACAATTTGAAACAAACCAAGCTACTGCTCTGGTTTTATTCTGCAATCTTAAATCCAAATCTTCGTCGATCACTTCATTCGTTTCAACCCATTCCATATTATCCTTTGGACCTACAACCTCATCCCTTAAGTTTCTAATTTGAATGTACGGATAAGGTATATCAGAATCTAATCTGTACGTTGATGTAATATTAAAAAAATCATCGAAGTCCTCATTACACATTGGCTCATTATCGGCGGATTCCATATTGAAGTATATAAATTTTTGACTGGGTGAACGGTTTCGCGGAAGGGCTGATTTTGAAAAATGTCTCCAAAGATTTCTTCCATTAAAAGCTATATAGTCGAACTTTGTGGTGTCCCCATTAAAGTAGTTTCTATCGGTTGTGAAATAGCAATTGATGACCGAACAGTTGTTGTCAATAAATCCTCTCTGGCCGTGTCCAAAGAAATAAAATGGGGCGTAGTCGTAATCGGTCCACAGGAGCACGTACTTCATGTCGCTCGGAAGTTTATCTGTCCTTCGGTAAATTTCAGCGTATCTGTAATCACGAGCGACATTTTGCATTATTTCCTGTATCAGGCTTTCGTTAATGAACGTCGACTTTTGTTTTTCTACTAACTGGATCCAGATAACAGAGACCGTTAGACTGACAGAGGTTATGAGGAGGAAGAAACGTATAGAAAGCATTTGTCTCAGATATAATTTGATGCGCCTGCGCATTGGAATGCATGGCGGCATCTTCGTGGCCACATGATCGTTAGTCGGAGTGTATTGATCATTTGGACAAATTAGTTTATCAGACTCTGAATCTGAAACAAACAGAAACATAATTATGATTTGTAGTACAGTTAAATGTCGTCAGAATCGTGCCATATCTTCAGACGTATATGTTAACGTCTATAGTAACATTAGATATATATAAAAATAGGGAAAAGTACATGGTTCGAGGGATGAAAAAGGTCAGTTCTAAGTAGAACTGAGCTTTTTCGCAATTTTCACAAAGCATTATAGAGTAAATAAAGTATCTACTCTATAATACTATAACCACTCCAATGTCCAATAGTCCAAAGCATGGAACTTTCTCTTTATCTGTACGATACCTGGTTAGATCCACTACGGTTACGCCGGATTACCCTACATGCTATTGTCACTCCCCCTATAACATTAGTATCCCATCCTTTTTTTCCTTATCATCTACCTTTATATCCTTTTACTTTATCCCTTATTCTTTTAGTCCTATCTTTTTATCTAATTAGAGGTAAATCCACGCTTGCAGTCCCTTTAGTTTCCGGGTACCCACCTACCTACCTCTCACATAAGAAGGACAAGAAGTGGCGGCAATGCTGTCACGTCAAGTGATGGTATTGTTGTCGCGGTTCGTTCGATTTGTGAGAGTTCCCGGTGGCCCAAACCTCTATTTAAAGGCCGGCATCACATCTGCGAGCCGTCTGGTGACGCAAACATACATAGGTGTCGGTAGACACTTACCGCCTGCTGCTTGTAACATAAGAAAGAAACCACCCAAAGGATCACATCAGATTCTTTGCTCAAATTCGTGTTTTCTTGCATTTGAATATAATAAACTAGATGTTTCTCGCGACTTTGTTTGCGTAAATTGGAATTTGCGTTCATACTGGCCATATCGTAAAATCCGATCTTAGCTGATGTCAACTAAATATTAAATACTACATTGCCAAATTTCATCTCTATACGCCCCGCGGTTATAGATTTCGTGTTAGATATTGCCATAGTGTAAAATGAGATATCATTTTCATATATTCGCGTAGGTACTGAACACACCTAATATTTATGTTAACATCGTCTTTTTATATCACTAAGAAAGTAGGTCAACAAACAAGTATGACAACCAACCTTATCTACGTCAAAGGCTAAGGTCAATAAACCTACATTTTTCAAGTGATCCAAGAAACTAGAACACTATTTATAAATAGACAAAAGAGAAAAGAGTTTAAAAAGGGAGGTACCTCCTGTGTCTGTTTGACTACGATTTTTTTGTGTTTATTAGCTTTTGTAGGGGACGTAAAAAATGGATATCATTACATAGTATATAATACGAAATCGCTTCCCACATTTATACGCGCAAATCTGTTAAACCACACGTCGGATTTTAATGTGGTTTTCACCAATAAAAATTCAAGGAGTACGTTTATATCTATAAAACATACATATATAATGTATTCCTGTGTCCTTACAATGCGTGCGCTGGCTAACACCTACGAGATAGATTAAAACACTGTAATACGGAATTGTATATCTTAAAAAGGTCTATAAGAAAGTCGGCAATGACCTGTCTATCTTCTTAAGTATAATCCACAGGAACCAATTTTCATCTTCTACATTTTACAATAAAATAATGAACTATTCACGAAGCTGTTTTAAAGAATACTGTATTAATCCTTATACAATAAAATACGCTAGATACTTTGTACATTTTATGGAGATCAAAATTACCTTTTACAGCATATCATTAAAATTAATATTTTAGAAGATATGAGAGATTTAAAGGAGGCCGAGCGGCCGGCCTGTCAGGCGGGCGGTCGGTGAGATAAGCGACCAATAGATGGCGCTATGCATTGATATTCAAAAGTAAAAGTAGGCCATCGTTCAGGCAGGACAACGTCTGCCGGGTTCGCTAGTTTTTATTACAGGACACTATAGTGGTCTACTGCTAATTTTTGTAATTTAAAATCATGAATAAGGTTTATGGTCGAATTTCAATCAATACCAGCGATTAAATTACTCGCTGTACGACGCGACTGCACACACTAAGTAATCAAGGTAAACGATGGTTGCAAAAGGTAAGGATAATTACGAATGCTAATTACTGATTGTTTGTTTAATTAGTAATTCAGGTAATCATAGTCAGTAAAAAGTTAAAAACCTTATCTACTTTATTATCTTCGCAAATATTGAGTACTAAAGTGGCCAAGAGCGTGTCAAGACACGCTTATATAGAAGGGTTCCGTATCGGATACGCGATAACCATATTTATAAAATAACTTCAAAAGTTGTCTGTCCAATTTAGCTCAAAATAATTTTCACAAGTTTTTAGCATTTCCCATACAAAAGGAAGATATCAAGTCTCAACGTCTAATAGTTTGGAATTGCTAGGAACGGACGGACGGATGGACGGACGAACGAAACTAAACTATAAGGGTTCCTTGTAGAAGAAGAAGAAAAACTTTTATTTGGTATAAAAAAGTAGGACTACGGAATCCCAAAGAATACGCATGATAGCAGACTTTCTTGAGGATTAGACGAACGACGTAATGAGAGTGGATTTCTTATGCCGGAGCCAGACAGAGCTTCATTTGAATGATTATTTCTATGATCATGTAGTGTGGCCGGGGACTTTGTGTAGTTGCGCAAGGTTTTATAGAACTTTATAGTCTTCAAGGACAAAAATGTACAAACACTTTGAGCTATGTCTGGCTCCGGCATTATAGATAACAGAGGGCAAAGTGTCAGGCGGTTTACTTGAATTAGTCGTCGGCCATAGACAACTGTACTATCGGAAGGTTCAGGAATGCGTTGCTGGTCTTTGAGAGAAGAGCATGTTGTTTATTTTTTCTACAGCCAAATTGAATGCGTTGAAAATACATTTGCATAACATGAAAGAGACATTAGTACGCTATTTTGTGTTTCAAATTTCAATTATTTGATAAAAATCATGCGTATTATATATAAAATCAAAGTGGTGATTGAAAAAGAAAACGGTATTTCTTAAAAACACGTATTTACACCATTTATGAATAAAAACAGCTATTCCAATTATTATGGTTTTTCATTCGTTGAATGTCTCAGTAAAAACATTTCTGAACAAGCGTAATTTTCGAATACTGGTTCACCGTAAAGAAATCAACGCAAATCAAAACTATTGCCAAGTATCATATTTTATTAAGTTTTCGAAAATTCTCGCATTAATTTAATACCTCTGTAATATTTTTTTAATTTATCTTCAAATATAGGATGTAAACATTACCAAGGCAACCCCACCTTAATTTTTGTAACGGTAGTCACTGTTACTGTTCAATAATCAATTTTATTACCACTGTTCACGTACTATTTTTTTCCAGAGCTGTTATAATCCAACCAAATAAAAACACATCACTGGATAACAGGATCTTTTAAAATGGCGCGCTATGCACATGCGTACTTTGACGAAATGAGAAATCGTTCATATTGTAATTTTGCGATTCTCGCGTACAAAATCGGAAAAACAAATTTATATAGCCACGTAAAAACGATACACTTGTTTTATGACTCGCACTATGTGACAAATTTGGCGCGCGTTTGTTTTTAATTTATGAAATTGTTGTTTGTTATCATTCGGGAAAGTCGCCCGTATCGCATCGAAAACTGAAGTGGGGATCGGTAACGCGCATGCTCGACAGTGACGTTGTCAAGGTCAAACAACAGCTGGGGTAACTCAACTCGTATACACATACGCGCACATGGGATTCGGGATAGTTTGCGCCGAATTAACGCCAGCCACAACCTTTTTGTTTGTAATTGTTACTTGTAAATATATTATATAGCGTTAAATAATTTACTTAGCTGTGATTGTATTACTACAGTCTTCAAATTCATGTTTTTTTTATAATAACAATTATTTGGGACGAAGATCCTTATAGGAACTTACGGAGGGGTATCCTAACTGGCAAAAAACTACTGCGTAAGGGTAACGTTTCTAAAATATAATATATGTATTTAGATATATTATTTTCATAATATTCCATCGATCGTCTGTCAAACGGCCCGTTGGTCTAGAGAAATATTTTTTAATTATATTACTATTATCGCTTAGGGTGCGAGAGATCCTGTTTTCAAATCCCGGACGAGCACAATGTTTTTCTATAGATTTTGCAAATATAATTTAAAAATTAAATCAAAGTTAATAAATAAAAAGAAATAAATTAATTAGGTGTAATACTTAATGTAAATCTTCAATGTTATACAGATCAAAATTGTCTATGATTATTTTACATTATTCAGCTTTTCTATTTTAAAACTGGATTCATCCATAATAGCTCAACGGTAGATGGTCATTAAAAAAAAAAGAAAAAAAATGTTATGTCTCTGCAAAATACTTCATGACTTATGCTAGTAGCGGATATGGTAATACTTCATCCTGGTCAGGGAATAAATGGTACATTACGCACAGCGCCGGCCCGAAGTAAATTTTAGGATGAAACGAGATCCAATAATAGCCCCCCTTACTTGCCCTATTTATTCTTTTAATATAAAATGTATTTAAAATAATCGCATATTAAGAGTTGCCCCTAGCTGAGCTGCCCCCTGGGGCTCAGCGCCTGGAGTGGCCGCTCCGTTTGCCCTATGATAGGGCGGGCCCTGATTACGTATTTCATTCCAATCACTCTACCGTTGGGCTATTGAGGATCTGTATCTCTTATCTATATAAAATAAATAGCGTAACCCTCTAAATCCTCTTTATCCATTTTTCGATTCACTCAGTCCAAATGATCCACTAGACATAAAAAAATTCCAAAGCACACCACCAGCACATGACTTCACTTAACAGCGCTGCGCACTCAAGTACAGTTTTCGAGTGTGCTTATCAAAACAAGCACATTTCAATGCGCGGCTATTGTCCACATACTTGCAAAAATAGTCAAGCGTGACCGATATACGAGCTGTAAATTCCGTATGTTTCTTTGTTTTCAAAAAAATTATTAGGAATGCTTTGATGTAGGACTATACCAGCTAAAGAGTATAAAATTTCATTTTGTCTATGGTGGTGCTACGCAACATGATGGTGATAATAAAAAAAATACCCGACTGAGTTTGTTGCGGGCTCTTCTCAGCGCAGGGCGCGAGGAACCCTTGTAAGCTTAGCTTTTAAGTCGTTAATTTTATCAGAAAATTATTAAATGATTAAAAAATCATACATATGACGTTCATAAGAGCTTATAAAAAGATTGTGCCTTTGACTTTAACAAAATTCGTGTAACCCGAAAGCCACGGTGATAAACATTATCGTTATATAGCCATTTGCACCCAAAACAGACACAGATGGGTGTGATTGTGAAATTCAATGTGACATTAATTTGATATTTTTAAGCGTGACTTCATTAATCTGTGGCAAAATGTTGTTCAAAATAGTAAGGTAGTCTTCTGGCATAATGAGGGTGACATGTTCGTCTATTAAACAAGCGAATGTCAATATCAAGCAGCTGCTTTAAATCCAAAGTGGTGATTATTTGAAAAATGATTATTATAATGGCGAATAAGAGCTGTGTATGCACAATACACGGTGCTCTCATCTCTCCGTGAACCGCGAGAACTTGGGCTATGATAGCTTTGCGAGCACTTGACTGTAATTTAATCTAGCTTGGGATATATTTAACCAACTTCATGTTCTTAGTGCGCTGCAAAAACTTCATATCCGGAATACGCTGACTGAGCGGCATTTCGTTCTAAAAATTTAATTATGAAGAATACTATAACTTTTTTGTTCCAAACAATGTGAACAAATCGATTTTTACGTAATTTATGGCTTTTATATCGTTCATTTTGTATTTGAAATATTTTGACTTTAATGTGACTTTCGTGTGCTGAGTTTTAAAATGGTTGTTCGTAATTTGAAAGATTTTATTTTAGAAGCGTTTAAACTTTAGAATAGTACACCACTTTCGGTTTTCTTTCATGACGCCTTTCTTTCTGAAATGTTTTTTTGTAATTGTATGTCATTTCTAAGGTATTCCTAAAAAACGTTTCAAAAATTATTCCCAATAAACATCATAAATGAAATCATTGTATACAAACAGTTCAAATTCATTTATGTCTATAGATATACACGTAAAATAAGATGCGACGATCACTAAAAACTGATTACAAGTGCACAACTTGGTAACTTTGTCGTTCGTGGCAAGCTGCCAGTTTGAAAACTTTACTCTAAGAATGGCTGAAAGTTTCCTGGCAATTTGAATTATTTTAATGTGGTCTATAAAACTAAAATAAACTGAAATTCAATTTCTTTATTCTAACATTTATGAACACGCAATATCAAATATGTATATTTCGCTAGTATTAGTTATTTATCACATTTCCACCGCTAAAAAGTCGCCCTTCGTCGTGCCTCCTTGATTTCAGAACACTTCCCTGGTTGCTGCAGCCAGCATCTAATAGGAGTTGACAATATCGAGCGACGTTCAGTTTCGCGGTCATCTGGAAGATAAGGCGAAATTAGCCTTTAAGAAGGGCACTAGTAGGATCATACCGGATTTGGCAAGGTAGGGAAACACTGGCAGTGAAGGTGAGTGTTAGTGATCACTATAAAGAGCGAACTCTTAAGCCTACATCTGTGACATAAGTCCCGGGCTGCTATGGTTCTTTCCTCTGCAAAGCGATGAACCTGGCACCCGCACGGATAATCCATGGAATTCTAAGAAATTCGTCTCATCTCTGTGGAATTAATTATCAGCTCCGGTATTCATTTTTATTCCTGGAAGATTGGCAATGCTTCTGTGTGCCTTCTCGTGATGCAGATAGCCATTGGCGTCGCTAGTCTTTCAAGAGAACCGGTGGCCCGTTTGCCCCTTGTTATATATAAAAAAAATCCCCAAATATAAATAGAATATAAAAACAAGTATAATAACCCTTCGGCATTTTATTTTTAGGATATAAAAAGATAAGGATTGTAATAATTTCCTAGTCAATAAAACGTTTGGAAAGCAATGATCAATGATAAAAGATAACATCGTATCCTATCGTATCTTAGATTTCCTGATAAAGATAACATGTCACAAAAGATATCAATCTTTTGTTCTGTAGACATTGACTTTGATCATCAATTTATTGCTAATTGGATTTGGTAGCTCACGTGGTTTGGCACGTTTGGTTATTTTTAAATGATGTTTGGAGTAGGTGCGATCTCAAGAGGCTGATTAAACCTAGGCGTTTCTATCCAGGCGTGGACCCAGCCTTCAAAAGGTTGACCGATTTTCGGCTAATGAGAGGGCATTGCTTATTTATACCCGATTTCGCTCTTGATACGACATGCTGGGTTTTGGTTAGAAATAAAAGTAAAACGAAGTTGGAGTTCCAGGTGACCAAGTGTCCAAATAATAAAAAAAAAACTCACAGCGCTTGGAAGTTATCTGTGGACGATTTTTTTTATAACCTGTTTTTAATTTTTTATTATTCCCTTCCCAAATAAGCAAATCGGAGAATACTTTACTGTGTTTATTAATTTATAAGTAAATGGTGTAATAAGTTAACTATTGAAATTTGAGCGTTTCAACAAAGATTTTGAAGGTTTGACGTCACAAATCTTGTAGGGCATGCCTATCGTGCCCATAACGGTGGATACGAGCTTACTTGTGATAAAATTTGCTCTAGTCTTATCGAAGACGGTTTGGAATGGCAACTACTCGTGGCAGGCGGAGAGCAGCACCCGCCTACCGGGCAGCGCGGTGTTCGTTGCGCATCAATTTTTACGCTGCGTACTCCACCAGCTGGCGCCACATAACGTATTCTTGCAGCTCTTCCTGCAACGTACACCTGGTAGGAAAGAAAGAGAAGTTTAACATTGACTCTTCTTACAGTACAAAACAGTATCTATTGGTTGTTTAAATATCAGTCAGTTTAGTGTAAATAATTGTAACGGACACGTTGGTATCTTCTCTGAGTTTTTATTGACGAGGGTATCAATAATACACCAACTTGACATAAACTTCTCGCAGACTGTACAAAGCACTTTTATTTACAGCGGATAATCACGAAGTCTTGGGAACGTGCCGTCCAACAACCTTCCGCTCCGGGGGGTCGTGGGTACGATTTCCGTCTCGAATCTGGGTGTATTATATATATGTATGTATTTATATATTTCTACAAAAAAATGTGTGTAACAGGCGCCTATTACATATAACACAAACATTAAGTTGTCTACCTTAAGAACAAACGTCCGTGTGTCATATAGTCCTGTATATATGTATATGAATGTTGTTTCAAGTAATGTTCTTAAGGCGAAACATGTAAAAACAACTTAAAATCAATAGATTTTAAGTAAAGGAATACCTTTATTGTTGGATAATACATCAGCAACATATACAACGATGTAGTCAATAATGACGTAATTTTATTCATTTATACATATGTCAATCTTGTAGTTTATCGTTAATATATTAGTATTTATCCTTGTAATAAACATTAATCTACCTCGAGCCGTCTCGCAGAGTTAGTTAGCAGTAGCTGCGTATGTTCCACAGCACCAGTGGGCGGTGCGCCGGGGGGAATAATACGTGGGGCCGGTAACCGGATTGCTGACAGCCTGAAAATAATTTAAAGCCTTGAGTAACGTATGGAGATTCTAATTAGGAGCAGCCTCTCAATTCAGCAAAGAATCCGTCGAAAACCGCAAATAAGGGGGGCGCCACATTAGAATGAGGTGGAATTTTAAGGGTTCTTATTAGTCTTTATTAGGTTTTTCCCGGTGGCCTAAACTCGTCATTAAAGGCCAGCAACGCATCTGCTGTGTTGCTGGAGATAACATCTGTACCACCAGGAGGTTCGCAGATGCGTTCCCAGCAATTAGGGAGCAGTTTAGGCCACCGGGAACTGTCACAACCCGGACGAAACGCGACAACAATCCCATCACTTGACGGGACAGCATTGCCGCCACTTCACGCCGATCTTATGCGAGAAAGACCTACTGGTACCAGGAGGCGTCGGCTCAATTAGGCTACAGACCAAAATGACTGCAAGCGTGGCGCTACCTCTAACTAGTGCTTGTACGCCGCCTATTTTTCTTCTTTTCGTTTCAATGGCAAAACTATATTTTGGGTGTAAGAGCCTATATTTTCAAAGCCCAAAAGCAGCGACATCAATTGCCCGACCTGAGGCGGCCACATGCAGGTATTGGGACACGCAGGAGGTGATGCGATGTCGCCTATGCTCACTTGGGATTGTTGGCGTTCCTGGAGGTGACTTCTTCGATCACAGCGTGCACGCGCGGCGCGTCCAACGCCGGGAGCGGAGGCTGGTGGATGCGCGCGGACGCTCCCTCCGGCGGCCGCAGCACACGTTGCGAGTACGCCTGCGCCGACACGCCCTGGAGTCAACATTGAGGCAAATCAAATTATTTATTTACAATGTCATGTCACAACCTGCCACACAATGGTGTGCAAATGTTAACAAAATTATTATTATACCACAAGACAATAATATTAGTAAAATGATATCAATAAAATAAACAATATAATATTTTATTTTAATACTCATAATACCTATAGTAGGTGTAATTGGATAAATAACAATTTAAAACATATATTGTTATTCGTCAAATTATATTTTTTTCTATAAATTTTTTCCCATGATTATCTTAATCACAAACCAAATAAATAATGTGTGCATCACGACTGTTCTCGATGGAATTACACGCAACCAAAGTGGGTAATGTTTACTGCTAATTCTTAATAATGTAATGATATTGCCATGGACAAAATGCAAAAGATATAAATACAAATGTTCCATTGAGTGATAATGATAACAAAATATACGCAAATAGAAATTGCTTAAACACTAAAATATAAATATTTCCTTTTATTATTTTGTTCTTACCTGTGGATTAGGATTCTCGTTGAGATGTAACTGCATTGCTAAGTCTTGTATGTGTTGTAACTCTAATTCGGAATCCAAAGATTCTAGCCGCACTTGCTCCGGAAGGTTTCTGTAACATAACGTATGTTATATTTTAAAAACCATTTAGTTTTTATGAATTTTGATAATTTCAGCATAAAAAACAAATAAAAATGAATATTACGCACTTTTACATTCGGTACTCGGCCCTTCGGCCATTTTGCAGAATATTAGGATCGGTCAGCAATATTAGGGTCACGAAGAAAAAGTCGGGAAGATTACTCAAAAGTAAATAATGTAGCAATAAGATATTACACGAACATTTTTTTATTATATAATTAACTAACATTAGCAAATGAATATTAAATTTTTAAATTATATATGAAACTATAGTCTATAGTAGTATGGTAGAAAGACAGAAAGATGATTCGAGATATAGATGTTTCAGTCAGTTTAAACATGCATGCCCCTTTACTAACGAATTATAACATTTGCTTGTGTATATGCAGCGTTTTTATTGTAAACTCAACCACGCACTGCAAGCCAATGACATTGACAAACCTGCGTATTTGCATCTACACACTATTTTGCATGTAGAGGTGAATAAATTGGGAGGGGCGTGCATTTTTAGACTGTACGCAATCTACTTATAAAATTAATAAAATATTATAACAAACATAAGGTTCCTACATTTCTAAAACAGCTTATTTTTGCGACATTTTCTATGTAATTATGTTGATGATGTCATTGATTTTCCACTCATTATCCCGTTAAAGCCTCGCGAAAGGTAAAGCTATCGTAACCGTACACGAGGCGGTTGACATTGATTTATGTGCGACATCTACGTTTTTCGCTGTAGCAAAGCTTAACGAGTATAAATTTAAACGACGTTTTTGTGGCGTGGTTTCCCAGCGCATGGTGAACCTTGTGACGTGTCCCTCCTACCCTTACAACAGTATGCGTGAGGATCTGATGCGCGGACCATTTGATTTGCCGTTGTCTCGAAATGAAGAAATGCCAATACAAATAAAAAAATAGAAGCTAGGAAGAGGCAGATCAATAAAACCTTGGACTTTAGCATCTGAATGGAAGCAGTAGATGGATTGATAAAAGAAGAAAAGTATATATAAAAGAATTGGTACAACAAAATCATGTATAGTATAGCCTCAAAATATTCACAAGTTTAGCTGAAGGTTAATAAGTATATTTTTAAAAGTTCATCTCAATACATTTATGACCCTTCTAATAATACAGTTCTACTAATGGTCAGTATAATCAGGACCCTATGACTAGTAAAAAAAAAATTATAAACCCGCACAGTTCACAGTATATTCCATGCCAGAATTAAATAATAATACCATATTGAAAAAGGAAAGTAAGTTATAGCAGGTTACGTTGGACAAAAAGTTTCAAAATAGCTGTATGTATGTCAAGTACCAGACCTTTCATAGTTTGAAGCCACGTACAAATATTTATATAGGATCTGTATGTGCTTTACCCTGGATATATCGAAAATAGACGTGAACCCGCTGTGGTCACTTTTCATGTCGAATGTATAAGTGTAGTAAAATAACTGATGAATAAAATATATCAACTAAATATAAAATCTGTCCGTGGTTTCTAAGTAACTATTTTTTAAGTAAATAGTATGAACTGTTCGTTAAAAATGGTCCAAGAAGATGTACGTACATTTTTATCTTTTTAATGTATTAAAAATATTTATGTCATTCATGTCTTAATATAAGCCTAACATACATTGATTTACCTCAATTTTTCGGTAATGATAATTTGAATCTCATCCATTAAGCGAACATTACGGTATCTAATTTATTTCTCTAGCTCCTAGTTTGCCACATTAATTCTTTGTCCGAGGACCTCTAGAGAAGAGCTTGGGTATAAACTCCCAATAAGATATTGTCTGACCTGCGAATATGAATACTTTGTAGTATACAGCAGTATTGGAAATTATAATGCATTGAAGTGCAACCGACTACGACGCAGCTTATCCCGTGAGATTTCTTGATTTATTGATGCGCGCCTTTGTTCAGCGACTGCGCGGAATATATTATTATACCGAGCGGAATAAACAGAACTTAACCTAACGTTTTGAAATTTCTACATTATGAACGGATTCGTCTGTTTTGGGTTGCAAAATTTGCTCTGCATTGTTGGGGTGTACGTACTGCATACGGTGCATATAACGCTTGTGTACACGCCTTGAATCACGTTCGGTATAGGGTAGTTTTTCTGTTTTGCTAGAGTAGTATGGGAAATATAGTCTTCTTGCCTTACTGAGTAGATGATGAGGCCTACGCTGGTTTTCAATGAGTATTCTTGTCGTCCCGGCGACTCCCACTTTTGAGAATATTCGTAGTTTATCGGCTCTACTTGCTCTATTGACTGGCCCGTTAGCGCAGTGAGCAAAGACCCTGCTTTTCGCTCCGGGGATCACAGATTCGATTTCTGCCTCGAGTCTGGGTGTATTATGTATTAGCTGTGCCCGCAACTTTGTCCGCGTAAAATTAGGTAAAAAATCCTTGATAAATGAGCTGTCTAACACTGACAGAATTTTCCAAACGGTAGTTCCTGAGATTAGCACGATCAAGCAAACAAACAGACAAACTCTTCAGCTTTATATATTAGGATTGATGTAAAGATGTGTGAATTTATTTATTTCTAAAAAAATATATATTTGTGTATAATAGGCGTCTGTTACCTATAACACAGATATTAAGTTGTCTACCGTAGAAACATACGTGTTAGATAGCTCACTTATCGAGGAAGGCTATAGGCTGTTCATATCATGCTAAAACTGAATCTATTTTTTCATCAAATTTTAAGGGAATAAAGTCGCGGATGACAAATAGTCTTCTTAAAAAGAGATCGAGAATCTTCCTTAATTGCCAAAACTTGTTCTGCTCCAACTTAACAGATTCAAATGCTTCGTTATATTCGTAGCCATTAGGCGAGGAAGTCGGAACGTGTTTAATATTTCGGGCGTTATGTCAGATACAACGGGGGCTGGAAAAAGTTGGACGCTGCCGCGGTAATTACGGTCGATATAATTACAAACACCGCTGTTATTTCGCGTAATTTTATTACAGATAACGTGTTATATTACACTTTTATGTGGAATGGTAATATAAAAGTGATTGCAAATAAAATTTTGCATTTGATGTCGTGCTTAAGTTCCGGAAAATGTTTTGTAGCTCTAGATTTCTTTTTAATTTAGATTTTGGAAATATTAGAAGGGAAATTGGAAAAATAATGAAATTAGAAGACGTTGATGTTGACAAGCGCCCGCCGCCGCTATCTACAAATTAATTGGCATTTATCCCGGGAACTTCGTTAATTGTATCACGAGTCGGTTAACACTGTATTGCCTTACCGAAATGCATAATGTGTAATTTAATTCAACTTGGCAAACCAACGATGCCCGCCCGCCGTAACACCGCACCGCATCGGTAAAGCTACAATTTAAGCCTAATATGAGTAAAATGTCAGTCTGTATCGCCCGAGTTCATCTCGAAGTAGCGTGCGTGACGGTGTTCGCCACTGATGAATAGGATTACCACGCGTCACTCGATTCTTAGGATAGTTTCTTTTTAGTATAACAAGGCGCAAATCGACAGGCAGCTCACCTGAGTGATTACCGACGTCCATTGACAACTGTTACAGCAGCAGGCTCAGAGATGCATTGCCGTTCTTTGAGGAATAAGATGTCCTGTTTTAAAAATAACTATCATTTTCTCTTGAATTAGTCCGCGTAAACTGTACTGTACTAAACGTAGGCGTATCAAAAAATCCATCCATAGTGGAAGTCTACTAATTAGAAACTACCTCCTTGCCAAATTTAACCTTTGTACGGTCCCGCAGTTTTAAAGATTTCGTTTTAGGCGACCTTTCGCTTGATATATATAGATTTTTAATGTAATGTATACGAGTATGTTTCGTGTATTTAGTACCGCTAGGTTGTACTAAATCATATATTGTTATAAGATATACATTATATTATAATTCGCTTATAAGTGAACACGAGCAAGGTCAATCACCAAAAATATAAAGCTGTTGACATTAAGGGTCTGATTGCTTTATTAATGATGTCTGATTGCTTTGATGACATTAAAGGTCTGATTGCCTTTTAAAAATAAGACCTGAACTGGTAATTTTTACGTCTTCTGAGTATGTTTTATACGATAAATGTCATATCGTAGAGTGTTTTAAACTAAATAAAAACACTTTTTTTTTGAAAATCCCACAATAATTGAACGGTTGGATGCCCTACAAAATTTTTACCGAAGGGAGGTGACGTGAGAACCACCCAATTATATCTGATTGCCCTAATCTAATTATAAAAGTGTTACACATCGTCTGCTTCAAGAACATTGACTCTAGTTATTAGACAATTATTAATATAAACGAAATTAACGGTCAAAAATGATACTCGTATTGATTAAAATTATTAAACTTACAATTTTGTTTTTTTTGTAAATCGCATGCACTCATACGCATACATTCACATACATGCATGTCAAACACGCCCTTTAAATAGAATTGAAAAACTGTCAAAAAATTGATCACATACAATCGTACTAGTTGACTCGAAAAACTTTTCACTAATTTTTTTCGAACTTTCTATTCGAGACACATCCGACAAATGATCTCAAAATAGTTCCAGGTTTTGTTATATTAAAATTGTGTAAATGTCGCGCCTTCGTGATAGTTAACAGCGAATTTAAAAAAAAACTTTTTGTTAAAAATATGGTAAAAATGCATACTACAGTAATTTTCTTTGTAAAGGCATTTTGCATGGAATTGTACAAAAAAAATCACATATATATCGTGCAGCGAAAACTTTCGACCTCATTTTACAAAAACGCGGACGAAGGAGTATTAAACTTAATACAATAATAGTTTGCTTAGAAGACTGTGTACGAATGCGAATCTTTTATAAACTATGCATTAAATCAGTCAAATAAAACCTCACGCACACTAATGTCAAACGATTTATACACACATGCATATACATTTTACTATAAGATTGCGTCAAAGCGTAGTCACGACGACCGTATCGATATTAGTTTGTCAAACATAATAACTTCGTCGTGCTAAGAAATAAAATTTTGTATATAGCTTCAAATAAACATATTTCACATCACGAAAGCATTACAGGCGTAGGCTGAAACGCTGTTAGGATTAGCTCTCGGCTTCCGAAAATAACTTCACTTTGCAATCGCGAAAAGATTAAAAGAAACAAATAAGCTGTAATCTATTTGTTTTGACGTAACTGACCTACAAAGATACGTAAACTATGGACGGATATGTTTCTTTCCGCGCCCGATCCGAAACAACGTATTTATTTTACATGGCTCACTGTAACGATAAATGTTGAATTTATAACTACCGTCTTCACTGCCCTAATAATATATTGAATTCTGTATTTCGTTCGTTAACCGTCTCAGTAGTACGTTTTATGTACATATATTATATATATTTGGCTGGCCCGTTGGCGCAGTGGGCAGTGACCCTGCCTTCTGCTCCGGGGGTTGTGGATTCGATTCCCACCTCGAGTCTGGGTGTATTATCCATATGTATGTATTTATATATTTCTAAAAAAAAGAAATACTTGTGTATAACAGGCGGCCGTTACCTATAAAACAGGCATTAAGTTGTCTACCTTAGGAACAGATGTCCGTGTGTCATATAGTCCTGTATATATTTATTTACCAACTCCATTCCAATTCAGTTTGAAGTGTAAACAATGATATTGTTTTCTATGCATGTCACTTCGACCACACGATAAGTCGTGTCGTATGCTAAAACTTGTCGTATGACTTTAAAGAAGTTTTAAAGGAAAATTTTTAATTTAATCATTTAGAAAATGGCCAAGAGAGTATCTATTCACGCTTATATATAGAAGTTATCCGTACCTGATACGCAATAAAAGTATTTGCTAAATAACTTCATAAGTTGTTGTCAGATTTCGCTCAAAATAATTTTCGTAATGAGATTTTAGCATTTTTATCAACGTGGAACATTACAAGTATCTGCATGTAATAGTTTGGAAGTCCAAGAGATTAGGGGGGGGGTTCACCTTGCGGCGGGTGGAGAGGTTGATTGCTAGACCAAAACTATAAGGGTTCCGTAGTACTACAAGGAACACTAAAAAGGGCGATTCATTAAGGATGTTGAAACGCACCCTGTGTCATTTTCGATATTACTGATATGTTTATTGCTCTAAACACAAGAATTACCCTTGATCGGAGGAAATATGAGAACACTAAATTGGTTATTAATTTCTTTTTTTTCTAAAGAATACAAGGAATGCTTTTTAGTTATGCATATTTCTAATAGGTGTGACAAAAGTTGCATCTGGGTTTAAACCGGGTACCTTCAGTACAGACTCTATCACAATCTCTATTTATTATAGTATATTTTATATTTCTATGTATGCAATAAGCATGTTTATTTGTTTGTATATACTACTTAAGGAACCATTTTATTTTTCTGACCGTACTTGAGTAATATCGATAGCCTAAAAGTAGAAATCCCCTCGTGGTCTCGTTGCTCGATAATAGAAAAGCAAATATCTTGTAAAAAACGATGCACCCGAGACTCAATCCAATAGCAGATTTTATTGTTTTCCGTTTAGCTGCAGCCGCTAAATGAGGCGGAAAAAAATAAGTCTTTATCATCAGGGAATCCGCTTGCCCGCTTGCCCCTTGTCTTTTATAAAAATAAATCTTAAAAGCAACCAATTCGTTTAGTGTGGCTGGCTTTATTATCGTTTTAAAAACCTTTTCTTTGAAAAGATCGAGATCCACATACTGATTAATACTTGATGCTATTATGTAAAGAGATAATGTAAAAATCACAGCAAAGTATTCAGTTTAGTTGGCAATAATCCAGGTTCATATGAAATCAGTAATTTCAAATGATATTACGCTTGAAACTAGTGTAAGGAGTTTTGAATTTCACGTTCATTTTTTAAGCCCTAACAAAAGAAGATGGGTATTACAAGTCAAAGGGTTTTTAGCTGTCTTTGACTTTGTAGCTTCTATATGAAAGGACCGATTCTGATGTATTTGAAAGCTGACATATTTCCAAGTTACAGGTCTTCTTGTTAGCCGCAGTGCGGTCTCGCGGTCTCCCGAATTTGATTGTGCTGGGGATATCGGGTAGGGGGTAAATAATTTTATATTCTATGTTATTTTTACAAAATATAAGGGACATTTTAGATATATGTTGATTATTATTATTATTGTTACCACTACATTTAAGCTTGTTTTTTTAAGATTATGTTAGGAGTGGCCAAGACGTGTTAATGTGTCGTAAGAGTTGTATCATAAATGTCGTAAGGTGTAAAAGCGATCAATGTGTATTGTCTAACGAGTCATGAATGTCAGCCGGTTTGCTTGCGTGTCACTAATTGTCGCCAGTTGTTGTCGACCCGGCCCATTGAAAATGTATCGGTTTTTAATTAACATTTTTAATATTCCCTTTATATGAATTGCATTGAAGCTAATATTTCATTCGGAATTGTTGATTAATAGTTGCTATTACAATATGGCGTCGTTCTAACAGAACACAGAACAGTTGCGAGCGAATTAGTTCGTACGAACTCGCAATCAAACATATTGATTTCTAATGGAGGCTTCACGTTATTGCCGTGAATTCACGGCGCGAATGAAAGTGAAACCAGCTCTGATCGGGGAAAAGGCGTGAACGCGCGCCAACCCCGAGAATATCGTCCACATTCACGTCTACGCCTGTTAACGGAGCTTCACTGCACTAATGTGGAGCCGCCGTAAGAAGTAACTGAAGACGATGTGATCAAGCTAACTTCAATTAAGGCACTTCTTAGACGTCCATAACGTTAAAACGTATTGTAACGACACGGTTGTAACTTGTACGGATAATAAAATATTTCAACGAATATTTAACACAAACAAACTTCGATTTAATTCTTTTTGAATATAAACGGTCACAAGGACGGCGAAGAGGTATCAAAATTTTGGACTGGCAACTTTCGAGAATTACCTTGTACCCAAAAAAGAAGGGACGAAAATGGCCTGTATATAATAGTGGCATACCTTTTTCTTTTTTTAAAAAATAAGAGTATTTGGAATACTTTTTAAGTATGTCTAATATTCCTTTTTTCCCCCAACTAAGCTGAAATTAAAAGCATGTATTAGGAGTGGGGCGACAATACCCCAACGGCGGTGGGGCTTGAACCGGGTCATTAAGGGCCGGCAGCGCATCTACAGGCCTTCTGGTCGTGCAGATGTCCATGGGCGACGGTAGGCACTTCGGCGCCTACTGCCTGCTCGTCTGCCCCCTTGTAACATAAAAAAAAAAAAAAAAAGATATCTTCTGAAAAATGATTTTTAGAAAGGACCTGATTAAGGAAGTCTAGCCCTTAGACTAGGTTTACGCAGAGGAAATCGCGGGAAAAAGCTAGTATAATAATATAATAATATAAAATAATAGTTATAATAATATAATAATATAAAATTATACTTAGTTCTAATATTGTCATATTACCAAAATGAAAAAATCATTGTTTAATACTAGAAGACACTAGGCAGTACAATATAAGATACTAACTATATGTAAAGGGAGTAAGTTTCATTCATCAGAATATCATTTTTTTGATTAAAACTAAAGTAAAGATAACCTGCCAAATTCAAATCTAAATAATGTTTAATTTAAATAGACTTTTACATGCATTTATAACGAAGTTAAAACCGTTATTTAAAAACATGACGGCTAAAACTTATGAAATTCAGGATGCGCTCAAAAGGGTTGTTTCAAAAAGATAATTACATCTGGTATGCTCTAATTTTAGGTCATCCCACTGCAGAGCCGAGTTTGCAATTTTTTCAAATTAATGCCTTTTCTGATGCGTTTCATGTTGCATTTTAGTTGCAATTTTGGTTACTTTGCTTTCAATCATAAAATAATAAAGCTCTGGCAGGCTCCAGCGGCCTTTGAGAAATGATTATCTACGCTCTGAGTAAGAAAATTCCGTAAGAATATTTTTATGATTGTCAAGCAGTTTATTTATCTCGCTTGACGTAGATCTCTACACAATAATTTAGGTTCTTTCTCCTGTTCAGATATACGTTATTATAATAGTATTCGACAATTATAAGTATCTTTTTCTATCTATACTAATATATTAATAAAACGTGCTAATCTCAGGAACTACTGGTCTGATTTGAAAAAATATTTTAGTCTCAGGTAGCATTTATCGAGAAGGCTATATATCATCATGCTAAAATGTAATCATTTCTTTTACTTAATTTTTCGCGCACGAAGTCGTAAGCACAGCTAGTTCTTATATATTCAGGAAAGTTGTGATATGTTGTTTATACTTATAAACAATTATGTCTTGAATTTTTGGGCAGGATTGCCTGCGCGGTCCGACGCTTCGCCATTAAGTTTATGGTGACGTTCCGGTGTACCATAGAAAATATATTGAAAATCGATATTCCGTTTTGTGTCGGTCGCCTGTACAATGACTGCTCCTCTTACGTTCCGGTCAACCTGCACAGATATCGTAGATGGCTGGCATAAGATGATGTTGTTTGAAATTGTAATACTTACTTCCTTTAAAACCATTGGCACCAGTAAATGTTTTGTGCACTTTACTTAATTCTACTGTTACTTCTCCAATAATGTCAATATCTATTCTTGTCTGCAATACTACGGATTTTGCTTTTGTGTCCATTCTGAAAAGAATTAAAAAAAGAAGTATAGACATTGTAGAATGGGTACTGTGTTATAACTAAAGGTTAGGTTTAAAATTAAAGTGCTAGATTTTTAAATGACAATAAGGAGTTAGAGTCTGTACAGTCTATAAATGGACGTCCCTCCACAGAATTTCATTATTTTAAAGCATAAAAGTAAATATTTATTGCAAAACTTGCCTGTGTGTTGAGCGATTAAAAAGCGATGACTAAAAATCCAACGATATTGACGAGCTTGCGTGTACTGCGTCTATACACTATTTTTCATGTAGAGGTCAATACTTTGGAGGGCGTGCATTTTTAGACTGAACACACTATACAATATCTTTTTTTTTATATTTTCAGTATTATTAGATACGAAAAAATTAATTAAAATGCCGTTTTGTCGATTCTTTTATCGTTGGTTGAAAAATTCAATAACAATATTATTATCACATTTTATTCGTTTGTTTCGGAGTCGTTGCGATCTAATGGAAGTTTTTATAATAAGTATGAGTATAAATAAGTAAGAAATATTACTTTTATTCTCTAGGCATTAGTTATCTATGTAATATCTATTAAATTGCACAAAACGCCTGACAGAATTATAGTAGCAAAACTACGTTAGACCGTAATGAAGACTGTAAGGTCATGCTTTCAAATCTTACGTAAAATATACAATTCGATTTCATAGTAGCACAGGTCGACTTGGTAGCCATATTGCATTAAGTGGATATGGCAGTAGATTGGTTGGCATTTGGCCTTATAGAGAGACTATAGTAAAGATTTTGAGGCGTTTTGAAGTGAAACTTCTTTGGCACGTTTGTGATTTACAAATACGATGGTACGAAAAAGCGACTCCAAAAAAGACGACTATATTATATATATAAATAAAAGAAGACTAAGGAGATTTTTTTTGAAAGAAGAGATTATGCATATTTTTTTTCACAATCGGTTGTTGAGTTCAGTGACATACGCGCATACAGATAAATGATATATATATATATATATTAAGATGATATATACTTATGTTGTATCCTCAAAGAATTTATATGGGCCACCTCTGAAATATGGTCCACCACACAAAAAACAACATCAAAATGGGATCATTAATGGCGTAGTAATCGCGTCACATATATAAATAAAAATATACAGAAGATTTAAGAACCTTATTCTTTTTTCGAAGGCGGTTATAAATACATGACACGAACTTCATGTATCTAACCCGATATAGTTAAAATTTAATGTATTCATTAATTTGTGTGCAAATAAACTTAACTTGCACCCGACGCGATAAAAAATTTCGTCATTATGGTTCCCCTTTTCAATTTTATAGCTTCAAATTCCTGATAATATTAGCACCACACACACCAGGCGCGGATCGAGCCTACAAAACCGCCAACTCGGTGGGCACAGACGCTCACTTTGTAGCTAAATGCGAGTTGGCGTATAAACTTGCTTATGTTCGGTATCCTAGTAGTGCTTTCCTACGAAGGATATGTCCAGTGGTGGATGGGCGGATTTAGGAGTAGGCTGAAAAGGCTGGATCCTACCGCGGCAGATTTTAGGGGGCGGGAAATTTGCACCACAATTATTTTTTATTTGTTAGAAAAATATTCTATATATACATGGAAAAAATCTCTATTATTTGTTTCGTATCCGGGATCCATCTTGAGTCAAGCACTTGCCTTTCCGCCTAAAGTCAGCATTTCAGGTTACCTCTCCGATAGTGGCGCCTCCTACTTCGGTGGGTTTTACGCTTTTGCGGGCACAGGGTGATTGTATGTCATTAGAGCGTCGTTTTTCGCGCCGTTCACAAGTCAGCTTTGTTATAAATTACTGCGCAAAAAAGTTTATATTTAAGTAAATTAAAATTAATAAGTTACCTCTGCGTTAACTATCAGGATTAAAAAGTCTGTGAAGAGACAATATCTCAAGTACAAATTCGTTCGTCGTCTTCGAGTTCCAGAAGAGTTTCATAAAACGAAAATCCGAAGATACGTAAGTCAAGGCATGAATCTCAAACCATGAGTAATGCATAATCTTTTTTTGTCCGAATTAGTAGCAGTTAGCATTTCTAACACATATTATTATTAAACGTAATGAACCAGCCAAAATACCTGCTATTGATAAAATAATCAACAAAATTTTATTGTTACTATTTTACTACTTAATAAAGGCCCGATTTTTACGTCCAGACTTGTTAGAGCGTTCTTTAGCAAGTTTCACTATTGCATTACTTTTTCAACACGACGAATTGCAAAAGTCATTAACGGGTTTAGTTGACTGGGCAAGTCAGTGCAAAGATTCTTTGATGCCAAATTTACTGTTTGACAAAATAGAATCTTCATTTCCAAAAGAATTTGCATACAGTACAGTTACTAACAATTTGCTGCAAATCTTTTGTGGCAGATGAGTCAATTTGATTATTATGTCTGGCTAGCCCGCCTTCTGAGTCGAATACCCGAAGATTTTCATAGATATGTTCGATGGCGTTGTACAAGAAGTCCTTCCATGCAATAAATTTATTTTTTATGACGAAGCATTACAAATTTATCGTTATAAAATTAGGAAAGAAAAAGTTACCGTGTCATCGAAATCTGCTCCGAAAACATATTCAAAAGACTTATTTTATCGTAATTAAAACCCTTCGAGTAGTAGTTAAAGAATCTCTTAATGCTTTCTTTTTTCGAAATACCGATTTCAAAAGAGAAAAGCGTGAACACCTCTTATCCAATAGAGAAAAAAGCGATAGTAAAATTAGTTAAAAAAGAAAAAGATCGCAACAACAGTTTTCCCCTTTCTTTAAAAATAAACGTCACGAATGACTCTTGGACATTTCGAGGGGGTTGTTCTTAACGCTACGCAAAGTACTTCACCAACAGCTGTCAAAAGCAAAGAGACTAACTAAACTTTGAAATGGTTGTGACACGAAGAGACTGGCTTCA
Organism: Charaxes varanes; assembly: GCA_024363005.1. Taxonomy (NCBI): domain Eukaryota; kingdom Metazoa; phylum Arthropoda; class Insecta; order Lepidoptera; family Nymphalidae; genus Charaxes; species Charaxes varanes. The sequence goes on along the minus strand of JANCMC010042188.1, from coordinate 305,036 downwards.
CTGTCGTTCACTGTAGTACCACAGCCACACAACACGGTCTGTAGTAGCTTCACTAAATTTTATCGAAAATTTTCCTTTAGATCAAGTTCTTGCAACTGGAAATTGGAAAAGAATTCATACTTTCCTAAACGACAATCATAAAGTATTAATAGATTATTGTGATTTACTTCATTTGAAGAATTCAGTGCTATTGTCGAATTAATTCGATACAGTACAACAGTTATTAGTATGTGTTGTTACGTCATTTCTCATACAGCGAGTTTGCCTACTACACATGTATTATATGCTATGCTAAATTTTAATGTGTTTAACCATAACTAATACTTCTTACACATTATAGCGTCTATCTATAGCTTCCTAGCAACAGGTGATAACAAACAATCACTCAAGATGTATTCCGGATATTGACATGAAACAAATAATAGAGAGTTTTACCAACAATAAAAACTTACCTATTATTTTTTCATCAATATCCGGAATCCAGGTAATGGCTACCTGGTACATCGTGAGTTTTATATTTTTTTGTGTTCCGCTAGTTCTGCAATTCTGCTGGCGTGTGTATATACTGTTATATTATTTTTAATACTGTAATCTGCAAAAACCGAGATTGCTAGATAAAAATGAACATCACCTCTTTGTTGGAATAGTATCAACAATGTAGATCTTTTCCTTGGAAATCGATATTGTTAGAGATTCTATATTTCAATATCACGTCGCGTCGGGACCCAATTGTGCTTTAGGTTCCGAAGCTTTGCAAAAAATATCAATATAACAATTAAACTCTCAGCACATATAGATATACTAGCCAACCCGGTAGACGCTGTCCTGTCTGAACGTTGGGTTACTTACTATTTACTCCATTCTATAAGCGTATAATATTGTCTCCGTTCCTGTTTCCTTTTTCTTTCCCGTTCCACGCTAGTTCACTATTTTAGCGTTAATGGCTTAAACATTTAACATGAATATATGCTTTCGCGGGGTTTTTCGTAGAACTATATTACAGTTTTATTAAATTATATACTATTAAAATTTTATTAAAATCCATTCAATAGTATTTGCGTGAAAGAGCATCAAATATACATCCATACATCTCATCCGATAACCCCTCCGCTAAAGAGCTCTGGCAGAGCTCATCAGCAGAGGGGTATCGGGTTGGCAACGCGTAAGTGAATATCTATCGTATTTACAAACGTCTGTAATAGGCTATGGCGTATGTGTGGCTGCCTACCAATAGGCAAGTCATCATCATTATCATTAAAGCGCACGTCATCCTGCTTGGATCATCATATTTTCAGGTCTAGTGTTTTCAGCCAAGCCAATGCTGCAGGTGTGAATAGTCGTCGACATTCGTTCACCAACTGAGAAAGGACCTGGTCTGGTGCTCCGCATTCATACTGTGTTGAAACACCTAGATCCCACTTGTACGGTGGTTTGATCCCCGTAGTCGGTCCGGAAGCGGTTGAAGAGTGTCCACTCCTTTCCCCCAGTCATTCGTTGCCACCATTCCAAATACAAACTTTTTTAATTTAAGCTCAATACAAGGAGAAACGGGAATATTGGACAAACCTAAAAAGTACTGTTAACATTATTTTAAAGCTAACTAAAGTTGTACTACAATGTAAAGAAGTTTAAAATAAAAAATATATAACCTAGTGAAATCTTTGGCGTTCGATAGTAGACCTCCTGAGCCGGAATTACCAGCTAACACCTGTCAATTGTTACGAAAACGTCTCACTGCGAGTACCGCGGACCAATGTCAACGGACACTGAACAAAAATTCTCGTGACAGTTATTAGAGATCCACTTGTACGTATTGAAAACGCCATCTTAACATGCCACTGGTTCTATGGACACATGAAACTTTGACGTTCGATTGTCATAGTAGACTCTTGTAAAGAATTATCTTCTAGATTCATTCAGAGCTCTTATAACAAGAAATCCTTCAGCAGACGATAAAACATAAAAATTGAAATAAATAAGTACATAGGACTATCAACACACGGCCGTTAGTTCTGAAGGTAGATAACTTAATACCTGTGTCATAGGTAACAGCGAACGGATACACAAATATTTTTTTAATATATAAATACATGCCTGGGTCTAAGTCTGGACTTAAGACAGGACTCGACCCTGGAGTGGAAAGCAGGGTCGCTGCCATTTCCGCAAAAAATAACCTAAAAATTTTAGGAAATACAGTAACAGTAATACAGCTCATAATCTATAGGTTTTACTCTTCGATAATTTTAATAAATAATCAAAAAAAATACTAATTTTACATAGAACAAAATCAACGGAACCCATTAGTATTTAGTACCGATCTACAGCGCCAATTTATTTAAGTATCGGACCGCAAAGAAAGCAGATATATCTAAAATGCACGGAACAGGTTCTGACAAGAAAACCGGCCGGCCCTCTCAATACTTTCACACGGACATATGTACATGCGTACCGTACGTCTTGTAACACGGATGCAGGGTTGGACTGCATACTATAATTATAGCATTTTTTTTAAAATATTACAAGGGGCAATCGGGCAGGCGGCTCACCTAAGCGACTACCGCCCATGGACATCTGCACCACCAGAAGGCTCGCAGATGCGTTGCTAGCTTTTAAAAGAGGGGCTTAGGCCAAAGGAAAGTCTCACAAATCCTACGAAACGTGACTAAAATATCATCACTTGACGTGACAGTATTGCCGCAACTTCACGCCGATCTTATGTGAGAAAGAGGTACCAGTACCCGGACGCGCCGGCTTAATTCAACTGCAGACCTAAATGAATGAAGCGGGCGCTGCGTCTAGTTAGACTACATTTATTTCTTCACATTTCGTGCTTCGTATATACCATCCAATAAAGTTAGTACGAAAAATATACTACGATGTTATAATACTATATAGGAGACCAGTTTTCCGCGTAAAATTAAATTTCCGAGAGCCTTAGACCTCCCTAAACTGCCTTCCTCCGTAAATGAGCTATCTAACACTAAAATAATTTTTCAAATCGAATCTGTATTTCCTGAGAGTAACGCGTTCGAACAAACAGACAAACAAACTCCCCAGCTTTATATATCAGTATAGATATGTGTTGAAAATATAATATGAAAAAAAAAATAACTATACTAATCGTGTGAACCGGCTCTGTCTGCATAACGAGCTATGGCAAGAGAGGCTTTGATAGACGAACGTGTGAATGTGGGCCGAGGCGAAGCCGTGGCACACATACATAAGTCCATCAACTCCGTTGCGGCCAAGGCTTGTATAGTACCTACTTTTCTCAAATAATGCGCGGAAATTAAACTAAGTAGTACAATTCAGAACTTTTATCTGAAAAAGTATTTAAAAGCAATGACGAAGTTGACGAACAACTAATAGCGTTTTTTTCGCGCCAAAGTATTTATTTTCACTAAACGGTTTTCTATGTGCGAGCCAGTTCGAAATTTAAATTAAACCCTTGATAAGCTACCTCTTTGGTCGCCATGTTGCGAGCAGAAGATCGTTCCAGTTTTAAATAACACGACAAATATGATTTTACATAGTAATTTATTTGGCCGCTAAACACGACAGATACGGATCTTCTTACAACTATTGCCGGCAGCTGCTCGACCAGTACAGCAAGTTTGATTTATCTCGAAGAAGTTTGTCAAGATAATGCTCAAATTTCCAAGCATATTTCAGAAGACTGTATTAATGTGAACTTTTATTAACATCTATTACATAACATAACATACATACATCCATGTGTACAAACTATCACGTTTATAATATTGGTTGGATTTATAGTACCTTTGGTATCTCAATAATTGTCTTCGTGTGATGTTTGGACGATGACAGTTGAACAAGAAACAGTAGGATGCTGTTAACTAAACTGCAACAGTTCCTGGAATGAAAATAATTACGTATGAAAATTAGGCTTTGATTTAATCTTTATATTTTATTTTATTTCTTAGACACACCAATAATACATTGTAGAAATATTATAAAACAGAGTAATAATTATATATCGTATGGTTCTACTATATGTATCTATTATAGCTGTATACAGCATGTCAGTGCTCCCGTAATTATATTATATAAAAAAAAATATTCTACAGTGTCAGATCGTTAAAGATTATAAAGAAGAAGAAAAATGAAATAAAGATAAAAAAGAAATTAAAAAAAAGTCAAAATACTAAAAAATATCTTTTGCGTGAAGTTAAAGTCTAAATTAGTACCTTTACACGAAGCTATAGATACCAAAACCAAATACGCGATCGACATTATGTATCTAGGTGCTTCTAAACAAATATGAAGGCTCATCAGAGTTAAAATTGTGAGCCTCTTTGCCCCTTGGCCCATCCATAAATTACGTCACACGAATGTTACCATTGGGAAACCCTTCCTCCCTGTCCTTGTCACAGGTTGTCACATTTCTGACAGATATGACATGATTAAAAAAAAACACTTCAACGAATACACCTCGATTGTGGTATATGTGTGTGTATGAGTGTGCTTAGTGTGCGTAGTGTACGTGAGTTGCGTGGTGTGCGTGTTTGTAGGCGTGCGTGTGTGTATGTGTGTGTGTGTATGTGCGTGTGTGTGCGTGTGTGTGTGTGCGTGTCTGTGCGTGTGTGTGTGCGTGTGTGTGAGCGTTTGTATGTACGTGTGTGTACGCGTGTATATAAGCATGTTTGTGTATGTATAGATGATTGGGTGTGTATACATGTGTGTGCGTGTGTGTGAATGTACATCATAAACCTTTATGTAGCATTTTTATATGTGTTTTGAGTTGCGTTTTAAATAAATGGAATAAGTCAAAATTGTTCTAAACTTTATTATTTCGGTGATACTCTACAGCGTCCCCCTTCCCTTTGGCGATCCCTTATTACTCACGGTATCTCGTGCTGCTCTATGAGGTCTAACTGCTTCATAAGGAACCCGATGAACACCTGGTCGCTGTCCAGCATGCAGTAGTTCACTCTCAACGCCAGAAGCTGGTTGAGGAGACGTAGTACTGAACACTGAAGTGGAATGTCGTTTTGCATCGTGTAGCTCTAAAAGAAAATTGAGACTCGTAAATAAAGGACTAAGAGGTGCAAAAAGATCCAAGATTTAAAAAAATATGAAGAATTTCGGACCAATTTGTGCCAGGTGAAAAGAGCACTATATCCTTGTTAGGTTTCGTAGAGTCCTACAAAGAGCCCTTTACGTTTCACTCTGTCCCTAGACCCTTCCGCGCGCCAGGTGGTCCACCCCTACGATTATCAAACTATTAAATGTAAATAATTTAATAAAATAAAAATTTTGAAATAAAATAAAAATTATTTTTAAATTTTCATTAAAATATTCATGATTCGGCTGTTGACTTTTTAAAATTTTATCTACTTAATAAAATTTATTCTACGTTTGCATGCGTGACGTGTCGTTAGGGTTATTTTCTTGTTTAAAATTATAGTAAAGGACAGAAATAAAATAATCCCAGAAATTCACAATCGTGTGTTATTCCTACATCTACTAGTCACGTGATGTTTTTCGGTTTTATTTTTCAGAACACCCATAAATTACGTAACACGTTAGAGGGAGGGGGGGGGGGCGCCAAAAGATGACATTGTGTAAGAACGGACAGGGGGGTTGAGAGGTCGAATTTAAATTTCATCCAGCAGTGGACGACAGCGGGCTGAAAGAAGAAGAAGAAGAAAGAGGGTGAGTGTAAATTACGTAAATCGTTTGACATTGGTGTGCGTGAGGTTTTATTTTAATAATTTAATATATTTATAATGCATATTTTATAATAATATTAGCATTCGCACACTCTCCTCTATACGTACTATAATTGTGCCAAATTTCATACTCCTCCGTATTCGCAACTTTCTTAAAATGGTACCTAAAGTTTTCGCTTCAGGTATTAATATATAAGTAGATTATGTAATGGAGGAGGCCTATGTTCAGCAGTGGACGTCAGCGGGCTGAAGGACGGAAGATTACGTAATCACTTTTTTCTTAACATATTTGTGGTATAAAAGTAACTAATAGTTACTTTTATACCAGAAAGTTAATATTAACTTTACATTTATAAACGTTTTCCCTTAAATATTTTTACGTGAATATGAGGAGGTATATACAATTTCCCATTCAATACAGACCCAATTATATGCGCAATAAAATACGTTTAGCATGAACATGCTATGTTCTTGCACTTCCAAACGGAAATGAAAGTGTCAGAGTGTGCGAAGTCATGTTCGTAATAAATGGCTGAGCCTAGTCTACAGTCGTGCGTGTTTAAAAAAAAAGTTCCAGTGAGGTCAGAGAGTACGCAACGAGTATGGACGTCTTCTGACGAAGCTAAAGAAACAAACATTTATCAATAGTGGAGGAACTTCAAAAATGGAGAAAGTTTACAATTCGACTGTACTTTATTTAACGTGGAACTTTTGACTGGGTCAACCGATTTTGATGATTCTTTTCTTATTTCAAAGCCAGTGCTTCCTTATTATATTTCTTATGGCCCCATTTCAAAGTGGTCCTGCTCTGGAAATTTGAAGTCGGTTTTTCTTGGTTAACTTTTTTTAATATGAAACTATGTAATAATGACTAGGGAAAACTCGTGACACTATGGATTAAGAAACTATGGTTAGGTACTCTTTTCAAATATTTTTTGAAACCAATGGTAAAGTTACTTTTTAACCGTTAACAATTCCAAAGACCTTTTTAAAGTAAGAAAGTATTTTTTATTTGAATTGTAAATTCATAAATATTCTAAAAGACATTTAAATAACATTTCGACTAAAGCTCGTCGGGAGCTTTAATTGACGTGAGAAGTTAGACACATGATTAAATATGCATAACCTAATCAAAATGGATACATAAGTGTGAGACGAACTCAAATAAAATTGTGAAGCAATGTTTTATGTCTGAATATACCGCACAAACATTTAAGAATATGAAAAAAATACTCTAACCTTTGAATACATTCATCCAAAATATTGAAAAAAAAAATCATTTATTTAATGTCCGTCAAGAACTCCCCCTTTTTTTGTGCATCATCTGCCTTGTCCGCCATTTTCTTTTAGTATTTTTCAGTTGTGCTTCATATATTGCAGTTTACGGACATATGATTTGTAGTTGATGAGGTTAATTTTGGAAATCTTCGGCACGGTTTTTTGTTTATAACTCTTTTAGTTTCGGCTTTTAATTAAAAGTTATTCAAACAAAATTGAAGAAAACTCCATTATAAAAAAAAAAAAAAAATTCTACATTTTTGTGAGTTGTATAATTTGGCCACTAGAACGAAAAAAACAATATCCACCCCCTTTCAACATTTCAATACCATGGGGTCTAAATCCCTACAAACTTGGATTTAAGCTTCCCTAGGGACCCCCTTCATGATGAAATTAACAAATTCTGCCTAATAGTTTTTCTTGGTCAATGTAACTTTTCAATGGATAATAAGTACATACTATATTGCATTATAACAAGTGTCAGTTTAGTTGTGTACTAATGGTAATTCACGAAATTCTATTTTAGAACTGAAAAAGGTAAAAATGACTCAATTAGAGCGGAAGGAGGGGAGTTTTTGGGCGCGGGGCCTTCGATAGCCGGGGGCAGTGGAGGACTTTGCTGAAAGTTTTAATTAATTCCTGATATTATATCTAAATATCTTGTGAATAAACAAAACTTGTTTACATTTTACTGATACATCAATTTTGATGTTAACATAAATTCGAGTGTCAGTAGCTCAACGGTAGAAGGGATGGACTTAAATTCGCAAGGTAGCCAGTTCAAACCCTGACGGCTCTTGGGTATTGTCGCAGCCGATCCTAGCACAAGCTTTTAATTTAAGTTTAATAGGAGGAAAGAGGAAATATTACACATACTTAAAAAGCATTCCTAATATTAGTTTTAAATAGTAGCAATTTGAATTTATTTATATAAAGACATATCAGGATGGGTGAAGGCTCATCAGTGAGTGTATTTCAATAAGTGGTTTGGTTCTTTTTTCTTCTTCCTTCGTAATTCACACAGCACTTGAAGTTGAAACCTAAAAGAGACTGATTTCTTAGCAATGCTCCATGGATTGACCGTGCGGGTAGCGAGTCCATTGTATTACAGAGGAAGGAATCAGGAGAAGTCGTTGGGAACAGCTAGTACATTGCAGATATCAAAACTCAGTATAGCTACGCTCAGTCCGTTTGACGACGTCCACGGTCGAAGACGCCGCCATGTCGTGCATGTCCCATCTGCCCGTAACAAAGAGATTATCTTAATTTTAATGATGTAATTTCTTGTTTTAGGTTGAACTCTTTGATGGACTACCACAACTCATTTGTAAAAAGTGTGAATCTTCCTTGTGCCACTACGCTAGTTTAAAACAAATTTATCAAGAAAAACAAAGTAATCTGAAATCAAAATTAAAAACAAATGTAAGTTATCTGTCTTTAGATCTATATATTAATACCAGCTGTTCCCTTCCCTCCCGACTTCGTCCGCGTGTACCTCTCTTATCACTTAGAGGTTTAAAAGTAATTTTTGGATGAGGATTAATATTATGTTTATAAAAAGACCCTTACAAATAATGCGTTATTTGAGAACAAATTTGATTAGCATAGAAAAGGTTATACTGAGCTAACCTTAAAAGATAGACATGTGCTGTTGCGAACTTTTATTTAGAACTTTTAAAGGGAAACAATTTTTGTAATATATGACTTTTGCGAAACTTTAACCATTTACGCAGCGCACGCATCGGAATGTCTCAAATGGGAAAAAGAATCACCGATTTTGAAACATTCTTCATTGCTGTTCCGCTCCTATAGGCCTTAGCGTGATGATAAATGACTTATCTAACACTTAAAGAATTTTTCAAATCGGACATGTGCTTCCTGAGATTAGCGCGTTAATTCACTCTTCAGCTTTATATATTAGTATAGATGTGAAGAGAAAACTTTCTGGACCATTTGAAGAAAATTGTGTGAAAATGGGCTTAATTAAAGTTTATATAGAGGAGGTTCTACGAATTCTAATATTTTTATAAAATACTCATAATAAATATATAATAAATTATTAAAATAAAACCTCACGCACACCAATGCCAAATGATTTACACATACATGTATACAGTTTATTAAAGGATGATGTCAAAGTGTTATTGTGGCAAACATATTTTATATTAATTATCAAATAAAATAATATATTATGTTGTACTAAGCAAGTGATATGCAAAAAGGTTTATGACCAAATTAAGACCAGCTGGCGATCTCTAGTCTTATTAAATATGTGACCCTCAAAGAATCATCATGTATTTTACTGTTTTTCTACCGCACTATATGTATGAGCAAATTAATTTATACAGTCACTCAGATATTGGTATTGAATGTAAATAATTTAAGATATTCTATTTTAGGTCAATTCTGACAATATTATTCAGCAACAACAAGATACTGTCAGTTCCACACAGACTGAAGTTGAGAATAAATCAGCCTGCGATGGGGTTAGACTATTAATTCGTAAATCATCTATATTAAGCAACGGGAGTTCATTGTTAGAAAGAGATTCTCACCATGCCAATGATAGTACTAGTAAAACGACATCAAAAAAAATTAAAAAGGTTTGGCAGGATAAAACATACAGAATGTATTTTGTATGTCGATTTTGTACAAAAAAATGCAAATCAAAGAAGATTTTTCTGAACCATATTTCTAAACAATGCAAGATTTACGCAAAGTATTCTAAGGTCTTGACATCTTACTGTTTAGTAAAATTAACAAAAGATGGTTCTAATTTTACTGGTTCGAATGATAATGTTGTTTGTGATGAAAATAAAATTATTAATTCAAATAACGACAAATTTTATGTACTTTATACTCAGAAACCTAAAAAACGCCACAGTTCTGAATCTTCCGCTGAAGATTTCATTGTTGATACTAAGAAACGTAAACGGCTGCGCTTACTTTCTAGAAGCTCTAATGAAACAACAATTATTGAACAGAATACATCTACTAGATTACTTTCAGATGAAGAAGATGTTGAACTACCTGAAGAAAGTGAAGGTATTGGCAATACTGCCAATATTTCTGATATAGAATGTGTTAATATAGACGATTCGGATAGTGCGTCTACCAAAAGTAGTTTGAAAACGAGTGATGTTGATAATGTACCACAACAAATTACAATGATTAATGAAAAGATGATTAATAATATAATCACAATGTGTTCTAATAAGTATATGAAGGGATTCAATGCATCAAAAATGGGAAATAGTTCTAAGAACAAAGAGGAATCTTCGCTTAAACATAAAATTTTAAGTATAGGAAGCAAAGTTATCCACAATAAGGGTATTAATTCCACTGGAATTTTACGTTACATGGAACACAAAGATCTTGAAGTTATTTGGATACCTAAAATGGATTCAAATGTTGTAATAAGGACAAGATCAAAAGAAAGTACAGACAATGGAAACAATGACTCTGGTTGGGAAAATATTGCATCTGTTGAAAATCATAAGCATAAAGTACGAGATTTTATCGATATTTATGAAAGACATTTAGAATTTGACAGTAATTTAAAAGAGACAGACAGTGAAGAAATTAATAAAATATTTCATACAAAGTTAAATGAAAAAGAAACGAAAGAGAATGCTAAATTGTATTCTAATAATCCTAAGACACCCGATCTAACTATCCAGACTACTAAAGATCCAGAAGTTAATACTGCATCGTGTAATCCGCACACATCTGACCTAAAAATTACAGATCCAAAAGAAGATTCTCTATTATGCAGGGCCCTAACATCTGATCTAAAAAATATAAAAGAAGATATATATAACAATCCAGAACCATCAACAAGTTCTGTGAATGTTACATCTCAAAATGATGAAAACTCATACGAATCTGTCTCGGAAAATGGCTTAGGTAATACTGTAGAGTCTGACAAGCTATCATTGAAAAAATTGCTCAATGCCAATCCTGTGGCAAATCCGAAGCAAATGCCAAAAAAGACGAATACTGGCGAACCGACGAGGAGTCAATCCGCCTCCTCAGAATTCGAAAAGCAAAGTGATGAAGAAGTATTCTTCGCAGATAAAAACGAAGAATTACAAATGCCTGTTATAATGTCTACAATGTCCCTGGCAGAAAGTAGAAATGATCACGAAGATATTGCACATAGTCAATCAAATATCACCAACACTCCCACTGTGCCTAAAATCAAAGTGAAGCCTGCATCCGAATTATTGTCTGAGCATGTGTTGAGTCAACATAATGCTAACACGGTAGTCAATAATTGGACAGTTGATAATGAAAATGTTCCATGCAGTAATCAAAATGCTACGTTGCATAGTAATAAAGTAGTGTATATGAAGGCACCTGTGTACGCCAATATGGTCACAGCAGTTAGGGGTGCATCCCCAGCTGTCTTCTATTATCCACAGTACAGAGCCATGCAGATGAATAGTCAAAACGTTGAAATACTGGAACGTAATCAAAGTGCTAGCAATACACAAACAATGCAATCAGCATCGAGTCCTGGCTCGATGCATCGTGATTATGTAACATTACACACAGTTGAAATACCAAATAAAAAGACGAGTTCACCCTTTCTGTACTTCCAAAGGTTATTACAAATCCATCACATCCATTTGCTAGATAGCGCTTCGGTGGTATCAATGGCGATGAGATGTCTCAGTAAATTTAAAGTAGTTTTAGAGCAAGAGACAAAGACACCAGTGACATTAAATCTATTTTTGTTCCAAGATCAAAAAGTGTTCTGTATAAAGGCAAAAGACCACCAACTGAAGGACTTGGACATTGTTAAGTTTTCCGCCACTTGGCAATGGGAATTGCTTAAGGTTTTCAAAGGAGACGTCGTGCCTAAAATACTTCAAACTGCTTGCAAATTTGGCCCTGAAGTGTTCAGCGCTACAAAAATTTTCATTGATTTGCTTAAATCGATAAAGTTTACATCTTAAAATTAGCAGACCATTTTTACAAGTTGTTTAGCAATTTCTTTTTTGTAGTCTTTTCCATAAAAACAAATTTTAACATTGTTTGAACGGTGATATTCGAATTTGTTAACTGTTTTGGAATGAGCGAACCGAAAATATTTTAAATTTTCAACCGAAAGCAAAAAAGGAGGCAGTTCTCAATTCGACTGTATTGTTTTTCATGTTTGTTATCTCGGAACTTTGGTTCACCCAGAACCGATTTTGATGATTCGTTTTTTATTTGAAAGCTGGTGCTTCCCGTGTGTTCTCATTTTGTCCAATTCTGATAATTTAAAGTCGTTGTGATAGTTTGTGTTAAAATGTATAATTATTGAATCTCCTCTACCTATGTCAATTATGTAATTATATCACATAATTGAACTTCCAAACTGATGATATTTTGTGGATTTTTCTTTAAATATTAAAACAGTCCATATAGGACAGACGGATCTTCTTATAAATAAATGTAAATACGTTATTATTGTACTGTAATCTCCCCTATAACACGGCACGTTTATTCCATGTTATAGGAAAACGCGTTGTAGGATTATTCTCGTACAACGCGCTTGTACGGCCCGGAATGCGCTTAATATAAAATGACATAGATTTTAATATTAATGCGTTATATGAGCACAGTGTTATAGGGGATTACAGAACTAAAATTTTGAAAAGGAGAAACACTTTATTTTCCCTAAATTCTCGTTATAAAATATGCAATGAGTTGTGACGCATGCAAATGGCATGATTACGTTAATATGTTGTAACACTGTATTTTATGAAATATAAATTTAATTTTGGAGATTTTATAACGTTCAGTTTCTAAACAACAATCAGTGTGATATTAAGTGTAATGTACTAATTAATAAAACATGAAATTTTAACTTTGTTGTAATCTGATGATTCGAAAGTATTTCCGTTAAATGTATCGTGTATATATTTATTTCAGAGTCTGTAGAGTCATTTTAGTAATAATTGTCATTAAATGTTCTTCAACATTAAATAGGTATATATGTTCGTGCAGTATTTGAAATACAACGGAAATTTTATATGAAGTGCCGTTTTTTCTTTTTGAAGTAAAACTTCTTTACGCACCCTTGATTTGGCGAGTAAGCTGCATTCACAATGCGTGACGAGAACGTTACGAACAGTGTGATTGGACGTGAAGTAATTTCTTGAACTATTTTATACATTAATACTTTGTTCTATTCATACTAGGCATAACGAAAATTGTAAATTAATTTTACGAGTTCAATTAAACAAATATATATTATACATATAGATGGAGCTAAAGAAGTTTTACTTCAGTCGCGTAAGAGAACCTCCCTGTTTTACTTTGTCACATAAATTACCTGTATTTATATTAGTAATTGTATATTATCGTCAGGGCCCTACCAAAGGGCGAACGGAGCGACTGCTCCAGGTGACAAGTTCCAGGGGCACCTCTGAATTTTAAGTATATTTTGTATTAAAAAAATTAAACGACAATTAAGAGAGGCTCCATAATTGGATTTCGCTCCAAAATTTACCTCCGGCGAGCACTAATTATCGTGTAAATGTAATACAAAAAACAATTATTTAATAAATTACCGGAATAAACTTTAGTTAAAGCGGGTGTTTAAAGTACGCTCACGCACTGTACCATCTGGTTGTTAACATAATTGATTCGGGCCGCATATATGTTGTAGTTTACGTATGTAGCATTATATTCCGTATTAGTGCCGGCCGGAGGAACATTTTAAGATGGGGCGAGATTTAATCGTGGCGCCCTCGCTGCTTGCCCTGTGTATATTTTAATATAAAATATTTTAAAAATAATCGCACATTAAGAGTCGCTAGCTAGCCTGCTAGCCTAGCTGCGGCGCCCCCTGGAACTCTACGCCTGGAGCGGCTACTCCGATCTCCCTATGGTAAGGCCGGCCCCGTTCCGTATATACATATACGGAACGGGGCCCTATATGTATATACGTATATTGTACTCTTCTGTGGGCCGCATGTTTGACATGCCTGGTCTATATTTTAGCTTCATGAGTAGATCGAAAAGGACGCTGCGGGTTCTGGACGCTTTTTCAATTTCTTTTTTGTCAACCTTTGGTTTAAACAACGTCCGCTAGGTCCGCTACTTTGTACATAATTCCTTATTACAATGTTGGTTACTTAATGTCTAAAATTATTACCCGAAAGACTGCTATATATTACAAACTTATAAAGCTATTACGTATTGTATTTTTTTTTAAGTTTTGTTTTAGGTTAAGAGTCTTTTAACGAATAGCAAAGTGTAAATGTCATTACAGGGTAATATTACTAAACGTATGTGTTGATATCGCTACTTATAAATCCCCGAATCATAAATATTTGATCTTGACTACGCTGAAGAGAGTTTCGGATCTCGTTCGTAAGGGGTCATGCATAGATTACGTCACACGAGTTTTGCGATTCTTCAACTCCTTCCCACTTCTTGTCACATTTTCGAAACGTCTCGTAATTCCAGAAAACGGTAGTTTATTTTAATTGTTTTATTTAGTATGTTAATAAAAGACAAAAATAAAAATTTTGATATGTGACTTCGCACAGCTTTTGACCAACCCGTTGTCACACAATAGCTTACACCGAAATTGAAGACCTAGTGGCCGAACCGTACACCTTAGGAGAAATAAAAGCACAAAAACTACGTTAACTCGGTCACGTGAAAAATGGGAGGCGAACGGCGTACATGGGACGATCGGATGGTCCAAGACCAGACCTAAGTTCTCGAAAATATTTAAAAAAAAATACTACTGTTAGAGCGAGAGAGATGTGTAAATTGAAAAAACTCCGCGTTAAAATTTAATCTTAAGAAATAAATTGATATCTTATTTAAAATTACTTTCTTTGCTTCTGTCAATCTTTATATTATGTAATAGTTATTGAACCAACAAAATTGAATTAAAATAGTCGCTATATATAACCTTCACTTATAATTATAACCTTAACCTATAATAAATTCTCATCTTGCAAATTTTAATGATATTGTAGTTATTTTAATAAAACAACGATATTGCCGATGAATATCTTGTTGCGTAAATATAATCCTTATTTATATGCCTGATGCTTCCGATTTAATACGCGTTATGTGATGACCTTCTAATTTGATTACAGATTATTTACGTAAATTCTTTTCATCCCTCAGGTAGGAGCAAGGGGTATATCAGCAAAATCCCTGTACAACCTACTAAAAGACCTTGGCTTGTCAAGAACTATCATAAGTTCATTACTGGAAAGGACATTAAAAATTCCAATACTGATGATAATAATTGTTCCATATTCATATAACACTTAAACAATATCAATTAATAAAAATAACTTGAACAATATATCTTTCATTGTTAGAATGAATAATTGATAGCTTTTTGCAAACTGTGATGTTGGCCAATATGTGGGGCCAAACTCACTACATACATATTCACAACTTTATATAATATTTAAATTTCACACGCTTTTGATAGTTTCGTCTAGACTCTAAACAAACTGATATATGTTGATCTGTCACATAATAAACTGCATATATACAATCTGAAAGATACTTAATAGTTTCAGTTAGAAAGATTTATTAGGGTTTTGTATTTAAAAACCACAAATTGAGTTCAGTGACTGACAAACTATGTACCCGGCATAACTCTTTGGTCATCTATATATATGTGACAGTAAACGTTCGGTACCATTTTTATAAAATTGTGTCGACAAAGAAGTACGAAATTAGCCTCCACTTAGTTTACATAGAAAATGGTGTGGGAATACTAATATTTTGTATAAAACATACATAATTAACACTTAATTATTAAAATTTAACCTCACACACATTAATGCTAAAAGATTTACACACACGTGTATACATGTTACCATAAGATTGTGTCAAAGCGTAATAATGACGAAAGTATTTGATTGTCAAATATGGCACTGTCATCGTATAAAGAAGAACGCCTTTATATGTATTTTTAAAAGAGCATATTATAGTAAGAAAATGTAAAGATTTGTGGGTAAATTTCGATCAGCCGGCGATCTCCACTCAAGTTAAAAGTAATGAGAGTAAGAAAGACGAGTATGAGACTCATTAGTTCTACAGCAGGGTTTATTGTTCAAGGGCAGACTGAAGTCTATAAGATTCTTGGATTGAGTTCCAATCCAGGATAACAAACGCACCCAATCCTATCAAAACCTTAACTCAGTTGAAGGGGAAGACGTATAGTAAAAATATCTTAATAGTTTAATTATAAAAGAAAAATACAATTTGTAAATGTAATAATACAAATTAAAAAAACATAAGCAAGGTGGCTCAGTTACTTTCCCTAATTTTCTACTGTAATTAAGTTTAAAGATTACTTTTATCTAATCATTAAAGAAACCTTATAATTTCTATTTGTATATATATAAATTTAAATACTTAGTAAACAACTAAGGCTATACTGACTTCATGATATTTTTGTAATACTAGAAATATCGATCGAATAAAATTTTGAGATGTAGAATAGAAAAATCGCGTTTCAAAAAAAAAAATTCTTTACCTATACCTCTCAAAAACTGAATTTAAAACAAATTAATC
This sequence comes from Charaxes varanes, assembly GCA_024363005.1. Taxonomy (NCBI): domain Eukaryota; kingdom Metazoa; phylum Arthropoda; class Insecta; order Lepidoptera; family Nymphalidae; genus Charaxes; species Charaxes varanes. The sequence goes on along the minus strand of JANCMC010042188.1, from coordinate 288,513 downwards.
ATTTGTGTTTTGCTTAAAACTAGATTGTTCCTTTCTACGTTAATGTGATCTAAATGTTATATCATATAATTGCCAAATATTTGCCAATAAATTTAACGATGATGAACCCATGTCCAATTAGGTGCACCAAATTTGACACAAACATTTGGCACAACGTAATGAAGAGCGAACTGATTTCCGTGTTCACGTCGAATGACTCAGTTGGTTGTGTAAGAGCTGCGCAAGCACACCCACAACCCGTTAAGGCAAGCAATAGAATTGGACGATATCTGAGATTGTTTCCTTTCGATTTTCCTTATAGACGTTATCAATACTGTAGTACAGCGGTTGGCAACGCGTGGCCCGCGGACCGCATGTGGAACGCGACCCCTGTCTTTGTGGCCGGGCGAATGCTTTTTATATGGTTATTTAATTCTTATAAACAGATAACAATTACATTATATAAGCGCAAAGTTTTTAATATCGCTTATGGTATTTACTACATAAATATACAGGGTGTATCTGACATCGTAACGGAAACTTTGTGATAAGGCTACATTTAATGTCCTAAATAAGGTTACGATAATCATTCATCTCGAAAATGAGCGGTTACAGGTATTGCCATCTTCATACCATGCTTGAGCGCGCAATGTATCGTGAACAAAATGAAAACGACGCGACTAATTCTGAATGGCGCGAAGCTTACGCACTTCGCGGCTCCTTTGATGCAAACGCCGCGCCGACATGCAAAAACAATTGATCGATGAAATTTTAAGTTTTATTTGAATTACGGTTTGATGTAAAAACATTGAAGAAATACATACAAAGAAATACATAAAAACATAGTTTCTAATTGAAAATCGCATTGCATTAGGTAGTAATAATGATATTATACAGTACTCAGTTTAAAAAAAAATGACATATAATGAAAAAGCCGACAAAAAATTTCACCACTGGGGAGTCTAGAATCATGTACCGAAACCATGGGAGGCGTACACCAAAACACCTATTTCCAAATAATAATTTTATAAGTATGGTCCGCCAACATCCAATTTCTTTACGACGTGGCCTGCCTGAATGCCACTCTTTAAAATCATTTATAATGTATTTGTTAATATTACAACACTACTATGTTGGAATTTAGTGAAAAATCCCACCACATAATTTTTCCAATGACTTTATTCCGATTAAGATGCTAATAAGCCCTTTCCTTCAGTGTTGATAGTTTTTCTTTTTTATTAATTATTGTTTTCTGTGTTCTTGTGTACAATAAAGTTTATTCTATCTATCTATCTATCTATAAACAGAGTGTTTCATGGCGAGAGATTATATATCTACAATACGTATATATATATAACAGAACATGAAAGTCGCGAATTTCATTGTTTTTTTAACGTGATGTCCTAAAAAACTTATATTAGTGCACTTAAGTTACGTGCTCTGTTTAAAACTTACGAGATAATTCAAAATAATGTAGTACAGAATTGTATATCTTGAAAAGACATGCAAAGACATCAGTGATGGTATATATCTATCGCATAAGGATAACTCACAGTAATCATTTTTATGTTTTGCCTATTACAGAAAGAATAAATTATTTACGAAGCTAATTTAAAGAATACCTTATCCAAATAAATACGCTAGATAGGTTGTGTATTTTATACAGAGAAAAATTTCCTTGTATTGCAAATATCTTAGAAGATATCAGAGATATAAAAAGCACGGGTATAGCCGGCAGTACGTCTATCACCGGTCGTTGCGGCAGTATTTGGGAGATCGCTAACAGATGGCGTTGTAAGTCAGCTAAATAACCAAAAGTTGAGGCTATATTTAATTCAAGTGAGAGTAAGCCCAAGCCAATGTCCGGGCAAAGCAATATGTGCCGGGTCCGTTAGTATACGAGCAGATGGGTTGGTTTTAAGTACCGATGCGGACGCCCATACACAGTTATAGAATATTTATTATTCAGCTGTCAGGGTTTAAATAAGATATTATTTCCTATATACATATAGCAAACATTTATTATACTCTTTATTTCAAAATATCTTCATTAGTTTTAACATTGGATTTGGCTTTAATACTTTATTATATACGTAAATATATTCTTTGACGAACATGCGTTTTCTATACACAAATAATAAAATCTCACGTGTGCCAAGTCCAAAAAATAGCTAATTATTATTAGCTAGTATAAATAAATAATATTTTTTTAAGCTTTGTGCTTTTCTAAACAGTTTTTTAAAAAGGGAAATTTTTTGCTTCACTTGTGATATATATTTGGCCTTGGCCAAATATGTACTTTTAAATATAGTTCTACAAAAAGTGGTTTTTGATATCCTTTCCTCCTAGTCTATAAATTCCCTCAATATTAATATTTAATAGGCGGCTGTTATGGTCTAAGATCCCACAACAAGATAACTTCCGTGATCGTGATTTTAAAGTGGGCACAAATAGGTAATTAGGACAATTAAAGTTATGTGCAAGCAAGAAGGACATATCGCAAATCGTGCATCAGACAAGCTCGCAGCACATCAAATGTACGCGTTGAAATTTTATGCACACGTGTCATACATTCTTATTTTATTTACAAATAATATTATTTTATATGAAGTTAAATCTTGTTATTAATATTGTCATAACTAATATAATATCAATTATTACCAATAACACACGCATGGTATATATGGATATTTATTTATTTTATTTTTAATATTTCGTGAATGACGTTTATTATTCTAAAACCGGAGCCAGACATCGCTCGAAGTGTTTGTACATTTTTATCCTTGTAGTCTACAAAGCTCTACAAAACTTTGTGCAGTTACATAAAGTCCCCGGCCACACTACATGATCATTAAAATGATTATTCAAATGAATCTATGTCTGGCTCCGGCATAATTTTGGTATCCTGCTCAGTTTTATTTCGTCGTTCCCATAAACCATAGAATACAATTTATTTGCCATTGTCAGTTGATTTTTCTCTTTCTTACTGCATTCTTTCTTCTAACGATTTTATTTTCTGTTTTAAATATCTATTATCCATTTCTATGTCCTGAATCTTTTTAGACAAATCTTGTATTATGTTTTCAATACGTATTATCTGTGATTTAGTTAATAATTCGTTAGTCTATTGTATCTTATCACGTTTTATATTAGTTGTAAATGGGTGCATTTCGTTTTGTAGTGATTTTTTAAGTTCTATGATAATGGATTCTTTGTTTGTTTCTAGTTTATCGTCCAATATTCGGCGTAATTGTTCTATAGTTATTTGTTGGGCTGAGATTGAAAATGTGTCGTCAGTTATGCTTATATCATATTAAGAATATCTTCTACCGTTGAAACGTCTATTGTCTGCGTGTCGTCTTTTGGACACCTCTCGTTGAAGAAGCCGCAAGATGGCTCAGCTTCCGGCTTAATATCGTCCGGCCAATCGATGGTTACGCGGGCGTTTACTTTAAACTCCTGTAAACAAATTTAGACTACATTAATTACTAATTAATAATTATGCAGTTTGAGGGCTTTTCTCAAAAATGCATATTTCTGTTTTTTTCTTCTTCTCGAAGTTGTTGTTTGCACTGTAATGAGTGATATTCCGTCGGGGGAGGCTGACTTTTTTTGAGTTATGAATGTAGTAATATGCAGCATTTTGAGGCTAATGTTAAGTTTAAGGGTCACTTAGGTTGAAATGATGATTATAGATATAGAGGATATATATGAGGATACACTTACGGGGAATTTTTTGCCGGTGTGGCTGTGGGGCGAGTTAAGATGACCGATTGCTGTCTAATGTTATCCTCGGAACCTCTACGATCTCTGCAACCTCACGACTAACATCACTCTGAGATACCAATCCAATCTCTTCTTCGTAATCGATATCTTCACTGATGAAGGTCGTGCCTGTTCTGATATGCCTTGACGGAGAGGTTAACCAGCTGCTTTCATGCCACTCGGTCTTCGGCACGTTTCAAGACAGTTGGAATATTTATTCCCAGGATGTTCCTAATTTGGTCAGACCAGCGTGTAGGGGAGCCAGTCTCACTGTTTTTTAAATGTCTTTCGAAACACGGAGGAAGTTGGATATCAAATATAAACTAGCGTTAGAATGGATCAACCATAATATATCACCAGGTCGCAGCAAGAGTTACTTAACCTATCTGGTCAAATGCCGTCTACGCATAATGCCGATTAAGCCACGAGCTCCTCAGAAGTAACTACAATAAACATAAAACAAACAATAAAAATGCATCATTTACTCGTCAGTAGTCAATTAGCCGATCGTATTATTTTTTAAAAAAGGTTTGCGTTATTGGTAGGCGCATTTGGCGTCCTGGTTTTCAGGAATTATAAGCCATATTAGGCATAAAAGGGCGTATATTCCTGCCTATATAAGTGGCAGAACAATCAACTAAACCGCAATTCGAAGCTCCTCGAATTTTTCTGGGTCTGCCCACCCACTATGTAAGCAAAGTACTCCGAGTTCTCTGTAAGCAATCACCATAATTAATATGCGCTTTGCGTGGCCATTTGAGACCTCATATCTCGTCTGCCCACCGTGTCAAAGAGCAAACATCGTAAAAGCCAATATATTTTACGAGAGCAAAATTCTTCAAATTTTCTATTTGCATATGCAAAGATGCCGGCCGTGAGCGAATCGAAATTTACAACTTGTTATGTTAATATTAAACCTTAAATAGTCCGGTGTAGAATTCAAATTTCACTGCGAGGTGAAATCATTTTTGTCTAAACTGGTGCATATAATTTAAAGTCCAGGATTGGACATTGACCTTTAATAACTGTGTACTAGCAATTATGCTAAGCTATAAATGTTTAATAGCTATTAATTTCAGATAATTATTAATTATGTTGTAGTGTCGTAAAATATTGTGTCCAGCATCTAAAGAACAGCACATTTATCTTGTATGGCACTATGCCAACTACTTTAGTGCCGTTGCTGTTAAAGGGAAGAAATATTACTGTAATCATTATATGAAAAATTGCGGTGAATTATGGCACGAATATTCTAATAAGATTCTGCAAGATAGATCACTAGTCTTCTTTTAAATCAAATATTTTTATTAGAATTTTATGATATTCTTATTAAACTTTGTAATCGTTCGTCTAGTAGAGACCATTGAAAAATTCAAATTCCGCTTCAAAATTGTATCATCCAACATTATGCAACCAAAGATTCTCAGACAGAAGCTGATATTTTAATTTTTTCACGATATGGAGACAACCGTTTTATACTATGTCCTATGATGGATGATTCTAAAGAAATAATGAATATAAATAATATTTTTTGTTTTTACTATTATAATTATAGTTTCTGAACATTTTATTAACTTAATAAGTTATTTTAATTATGGTAGGGAAGGTAGGGACGCCTTTCCTCCTACAGTGGTAAAAATAGGTTCTAAATAAGTTATACATAAGTATACATTTTAGTAGTAATTGTAAAATTATAATTATAGTTTCAAATTATATAGCGTACTATATCTTTAGCCTAGCATTATCTTTAGGTTTGTGACCTATTGAAACGGTTCCAAACACATCTAATGGGTGTTTTGTTTCTATGTTTTGGTTAAAAACTTCAATAGTTCACGCTACTTTTACAAAAGCCAAAATACTCGTCAAAATTTGGAGCGAGAAGCGTGAAATTAATTTATACGTGAGTGTAAAATATGTAGCATTTGGTTGGTAGGATAATAACGGCACAATGAAAAAAACTGTACGTATATAATCTACTTTTAATAATATAATTTTGTAGATATAGTTATACTAAAAAAAAAAGTTCCTTGTGGAACAAACAGACAGGCGGTTCGGACGCCCGTGGAGTACCAGGAGGCTCGCAGAAACGTTGCTGGCCTTTAGGAATGAGTATGTAACTAGTATCGGTTCGGAAACACCGAAGGCGGTTACTGTTTCCATAGAGGTCTTTATAGTATTTTGTTAAAAATACTATGAACTCTTTGAGATGCAATTTACATTACAAAAAATATATCCGACTCTAAACTAGAGCCTCAAAAGCTCAACGATATAAGGTGTGGACTGAAATCCGAAACCCGGTTCAAACCCCACCGCCGTTGGGGTATTGTCGCACTCACTCCTAATACAAGCTTAGTAGGATGGGAAAAGGGAATATTAGACATACCTACAAAGTATTCCTAATATTCTTAATAATAAGAAAAAAAACTTTTCTTTGGTAGAATTAGTTGCCAGCTTCGGTATTTCCGAACGGATACGACTTAGGGACCTTCAAGATCGCCCCACAGCCACATCCTCTACAATCTAAGTGGACCCTGGTATTTAACCGGGATAACGCTAGGAAGAAGAAGAAGAAGATACTTTTCTATATTCTATTCTATTCTATGCGTATCAGATAGAAACACCGTTGGTGTATTGTTATTGGTGTAAGTTTCTCGAACAAAATGAATAAAATCCACTGATTTTGGCCTTAATATAGAAACATCCATATCTCGATAGATAGTGAATGTCAGATTTCGATTGATGATTAAGCTATTCTCAATTATTTTATCCTTATTTCCAGGACACTACGTTGGAGACTCCCGTCGTGCTGGTGGGCAATAAGATGGACCAGGTCGGTGACCGCATGGTGAGCACGGACGAGGGCCAGCGCCGCAGCAAGGAGATCGGCTGCGTCTGCTTCCACGAGATATCTGTCAGAGAGAGCATTGATCAGGTAAGTTTATTGGTTCTTAATAAATAATAATTGCGATATTTTTTAACAGAAAAAAAAGAGGAGGTTATCAATTCGACCCGTATTTTTTTTTTTACTGCAGAACTTTCGACTGGATGCACCGATCTTGATGATTCTTGTTCCATATGAAAGCTGGTGATTCCCGAATGGTCCCATATTAATTTGGTCCAGGCGTGACAAAGGTTCAACACGTAAAAGAACATAAACGAACATAAGGTTCGTGTAGGAGGCCACTGATAATCAGCGAACAAGCTGAGTGGCTATCCTTTTCTTAATCACATCGGTACACAATTTAGTTTTAGGAAACCTTTATTATTATGTTTTATTTTATTTTTTGTTTTGTGTTCTTTTTTTTATGTTTTCTTTGTTATATATATATATTTTTTTTTATTATTTATTGCTTTTATTTTTTAAATTTTAGTTTTCTGGTGTGATTCAGAATAAAGATAATTTCATTTCATTTTTTTCATTTCATTTTTCATTTCATTTCATTTAATTTTTCATTTCATTTCATTTCATTACATAAGTAAATGTCTACTAAATTGTATGAAAGTACTATTTATTTTCTGCTTTTTAGTTCGTCGCCTTTTTGTTTTTGAAGGCGGTTTTCTTTTTATTTAAAAATAATTTATTTAATTAGCATATTGCTAAAAACTCAATAGGAAAATTATTCTGAACAAAACCCTTCTATATAAGCGTGTCTTGGCACGCTTTTGGCTATTTTTATTCAAATTACAAAAAGGCATATCAACTACATTATAATATTAAGAAAACTTTAGTGTTTTGCAAGACAGGGCATATATTTAGAATGCTCAGAATATATCCTTATTAATCCGTAAATATTAGACTGGCAACGTGCGAGCAATTCTCTCAAGCGTGTTAGTTTTCTTATTATGATTTATAGCACTTATCAGGCCCGAATGTGAGCAATTCAACGTATCAAAATATAAACGCTCGGGGGCGACGCCCTAACCGCTTAATATAACTTTTATTTGATATTCCAAATCTTATATTCGGTACGCGACTCATCTAAAATATTACTCCTTGTCTCTTATACATTTTAGAGCTTCTGTTGCTCAGTGGTCAAAACGTTGAACTGCAATGCTTAAGGTCCCGGTTCAAACCATGATTTCGTAAAGCCATTGCTACATCTAACACAAGAAGGCCTACTAAAGACGTCATGTATTTAAAGTATTTTGAAGTAGCAACTGGCCTGTTGGCGCAGTGGGTACTGACCCTGCCGTCCGCTCCGAGGTCGTGGGTTCGATTCCCGCTTCGATTCTGGATGTATTATCTGTATGTATGTATTTAAAAATTTCTAAAAAAAATATTTGTGTATAACAGGCGTCTGTTACCTATAACACAGACATTAAGTTGTCTACCTCAGGAACAGACGTACGTGTGTAACAAAATCTGCATTTTTTGTATTTGTGATATTGAATTATGAATGATTTTCACTTTGACTATATTTTATCAATATGGAAAATCTCTACTTCTAATAGTTTGGTAATATAAATATAACCATAGCGTGGTTGCACGGGCGGACAGACGGACGAATGGACGCACAGAGAAAGCGAAGCTACTAGGGTGTAACCCTAAAAACAGACAAAATTTATAAAAAATTGTGTTTTAGCATTGATACAGTGTAATTTGGTATATTTAATTTAAAAAATATAAAAAAGTCCATATGAATAAACGATTTTGACCTTTACTTTGACTATTGTTCCATTGTTTGTGACTTATAGGTGTGGAGCGTGTTCCGTGACGCGCGTCGCTTCTGGCGTGTGGGCAGCAAGTGGGCCCGCGGCCGCGCCGACGCCGAGCTGCTGTTGGCCGAGCGCGCGTTGTCCCGGCCCGACCGCACTCCCGACTCCAACCCCACGTTTTGTAAGTCCGATTAGGTAAAAAGGACACCACCTATTACATACATACTCCATAACTACTATTAATTATTATTTATTAGAGGTAGCGCCACGCTTGTAGCCGAATTGGGCCGGCGCGTCCGGGTACCAGTACCTCTTTCATCACATGAGATCGGCGTGAAGTGGCGGCAATGCTGTTCTGAGCCTAAACCTAATCTCTTTCTAAATTTGGCTATGTGGGTATGGCAACGAAAACGTTGAACAGATGTTATAATGCCGGAGCCTGACATAACTCGTGTGTTTGTCTTTGTACATTTTTGTTCTTGAAGACTACAAAGTGCTACAAAATTTTGCGCAGTTACACAAAGTCTCCGGCCACATGGAAGAGCGAGACCTTCTGACACAAGTGTTTTCATACTTACTAGAAGGTCTCAACCTTTACTTGTAAAAAATAAAAAAAATACTACGTGATCAGTGAAAAAGTCATTCAAATGAAGCTATATCTGGCTCCGGCATTAGGAAATCATCATACCGGATAATTCTGATACTATAACCACATGCTTACAGAGGCGTAGCTCACTATCCGAAGAATCCAACAAATATTACGAACCGAAACCGACCCGCAGCGCGCCCGTCACCCCCTGCGACAGCGAAACGTCCACCTGGTCGGAGACCTACGACACGGCCCGACGGTCGGACAAAGCCAGCTACGAAGCCTCTGCAGAGGGCATGTGGTGGTGGCGACGCCCTCTGGGCGTGAGGCGGACGACCTGCCGAAAATGCGGAGCCTCGTCCTCCACCAGACCTCTGCGAATGACCCCGTGCGTGCCTCCAGATGACTATTACTACGACCGACCCATCGCGTCCGACGAGCGGCCCCTCAATTTCTTTCGTCAACTTTTCCTGTAAATCTCTTGCCTTTATTTTCTTTGAAATTGGATATTATAATATCCTTAAAATTATCTTTTGTCCTCCTTCTGCCTTCGCCAATACCAATCAGTCTCTGACTAAAAAATATGAGCGTCAAAATTCCAATTAATTTTTCATAAACCGGTTTCGTAGAAACCAGAATTTCCTTTCATCTATCAAATGTGGATAACTTAATTAAGTTGTTAATTAATTAAGTTACTTTGAGACCTACTTGTCTTATTCTAGCTTTTCATGATAACTTGTAGGAATGTATTACTCATGCGTCGTTAAGAGTCGTTTGTAACTGTTTGGGGACTTTGATATTTTGCATACATGTAGGTATGCAGTTGGCAGAAAAGAACAGGAATGCTGTATGCTTTGTTAATAAATTAATGTCAAAAGTTCCACGTTCCACGATTTCATTATCTCTAAAATATACAAGCACCATACCCAACTGGATTAAATAATCTAAAACAAAAAGGAAATGAAAAGTAAACTTACTTGAAACATGGAAATCGGACCCTTAACAGTTACCAGCGACCTTTATAACAAGTTCGTAAGTGTTGTTTATGTTATATAATTATTTGATAGGAGTTATCGTATAGGAACACATATAATTCGTGTGTTATTAGTTTAGATGAAAGATAACCCGGGGGGAAAATTTTATGGGACTGACAGAGCATATTTCCGATTTCTGACGCGTAGTCCGATAAAGAAGATCAAGTGTTGGTAATCTATTTGTTCGGCATTATATTATTTACATCACTAATTCATTATATTTAATTCTATTAGATAAATGCATGTACACAACGACTGACCATGGCTTGATTGGTAAAACATTTATAGGCAGTGCGACCTGTCTCCAGAAGATTTCATCATCTTGCAGTGCCATAAAATTTCCCCACATAGTGTTCCTCTAAACATTAGAACATAAAAATTAATTATAAATTATTTTAAGTAATTAAGTTATATTTTAGTAGTATTGTTGGATATTTATCGTATGTAATTTTCAGACTATATCTCTGGGTGATCTCATCAACTATCGTTAACACATATAATAGATTTGAATAGTCTGAATACATTCAAATAGTCCAAAATATCGAGTTCTTATGATTGACGCTTCTAAAGTACACAATTATTTAAGATTTAAGCTCTTTCTTCCTCCTTTATAAGTGGTTTAAAACCGTTTTATTTTTTCCTTTAAATCCTTTCTAAGAACCTTGCGCTGATATACCTAATATTTTGAAACTTTTATATTTATTACGGCCTATTTATTAAAAAATAAAATCCTTCCATATTTAGGGTTAATTTAGGGTATTTTTTATTATTGCGTAATTATTATATGCAAGCGACATATCATTTTACAAATACAAGTATACCATAATTATATACTAAACGATATCTTCGCCGTATTTATCATAAAGTATATACTTATACGAATTTAGCTATATATAAGGAATACATTATTTCATTATGAATTGAAAATACTTCGATATTTTTTAAGTTTAACTTCCCTTAAAGTTTTATTTCTATAAAGCAAAGAAATAATAATTATTTGTCAAGTATCTGTGGATTGTAGAGGTATCGAAGAATGCCTATGCTTAAAATCTTCAATTCAAAAATCATTATGTATGATATGGGTGTTTTAGTAATATAACCAAAGCGGCGCTAGTGTAAATAGAGGGATCACCGTATTCCTTAAAAAACTCCACTATAATAACAACGACTTTGTTACTTATTGCATTTTTGTACTCATATATCTCAGCCATACCTCTACAATATACATCGTGGCAAAATACAAATATAATGGTTCTTTCCTCTGCAACGCGATGGACCCGGCACCCGCACGGTGAATCCATGGAATGCTAAGAAATTCGTCTCTCATTAGAATAATATAATAATTCACTTGGGAGAAAATAACGTACTAAATAATTGATGATTTCGTTTTGGCAGAAGGTAGTTTACAAACAAAATGATAGGTATAACTAGAATGTTACGGAGCAAGCGGAGCTTGAAGTGTCTTCTCAATTACAATTTTTTGTCATTTGTGATAAGATATCAAAGAGCACTTTCAAAGTCTGTAGCGATTTTGCATCTTTCATATCAATAGGAAGTTTGTTGTATATTAGGGCACCTTGGAATATTATGCATTAGTAACCATAACTAGTACGCGGGGCGTATAAGTTTATGTCATTGGCTGATCATTTAAAATACAGCTATTAAATGTAGATTGTTGGTATACATTTGGGATATATCTATTTTCAATTTTTTTCTTTATATTTTTTTTTATTTTTCTGTACTGAAAAAAAAAACCCTTTTTTGCGTTTGCAGATAATTATTATCATTTAAAGAAATGAAAAGATACCAACTAAGATATAACCATCTAAAACGATTAAAAAACAAAAATTATCTATAGATCGAAAAACATGATAATTTATGGAGTAATATGTATTAAACAAGTTGAATTTATATACAAAGTGTTCTTACATTATTAAGACATAAAAGTAACCTCAAAACTTATAAGTATTTTTATATTTTTATATGGAGATAACTGTTTATTGGATATTGTTGCACACAGGTATATTTACTATAAACTCAGATGCAGACAGTTCTGTAATCTGAGTACTATGACATATCAATTTTTGACACCTCAATAGCTAAAAATCTCTCCTCAATAGCTAAAAGTACTGTCCTAAAGATTGTGAGCGCGAGTCTTAAGTCTCCGGGTCACTCGCTTTGTCTCGAAGTCACTCGTGGTCGCGCTAGTCCCATAAAACACTCGATTACTTTATACGATGGCAAAATATCGTTGTTATGTAATCAAAGTTAAAGAAAATATTCGAAATATTTTTTTAAAACCTAATTTGTACATTCCTTATTATACTGCTTTCCTATCTGATAAAGTATATACTCAATAGTTCCATGACCGTAGTTCCTATCTTTTCGTATACGAAAATCACCCTTATGAATTTTCATCCTTAAATATTTGCATATTCTTAGGTCCTTCAAATAAGTAATTTAAAAAATAATACCATTATTTTCACCTTTATAGCTGTTTAATTTGGTAATTGTAGAGTTCATAAAACAAGAAAGCACAAATAAGAAAGTGTAAATGAAAAATCTTTATTTTACGCAGATACATGATTAATTTTACATGAGTACTTTAGCTATGAGAATAAGAACTTATTGTTAAAATAACAGTCTCTGGGATACATATTGCTTTTTCATTCAGCACCATTTTCCTTATGAGTAGAACATAAAGAGTGTCGCCAGCCAAAGACCCACGGGATGATAATGGAGGTTGGAATTGTATGAATTTCAAATACAGCTTAGACTACTACAGCACAAAATGCTGGAAATTCATTCAAATTTCTACATGCGAGATTTGTTTTATCAGTCAAACGAGGCATGTGAAAACATTCAGGACTTTGATTTCTTTGGTTTTGGCTACATTTAAGCCCCCTTGGCGACACTCTCGAATATTATGAGTGAATTTACAATTGACAAGGCCACAAGTGATAAAAATATGTCTAAGGATTTTATCATTCAGAAAATGGAGTCTACAATTTATCAATTAAAACATAAATTTGTTATTATTGACAATAATTAATATCATAACTGAATTTTCTGTCGCACAATTATCCATTACAAACAGTGGGGAAATTAAGTAATAAAAATATGTAACTAGTAGCTAGGTTAACTTATTATTTTTCAATTGACTTAAAAATGAAACAGCTAATGTTCTAAAAATGTACAAATGCATAAAATTTCAAATTGATTAAGAGAAAACAGCAATAAACATATTTTGTGGCCGACAGTACCTGTATTGCATTAAGTAAAATTACTTCACATGAAAAAATTTTGTAATGAATTAGAATGTAAGCACCCTCAACTAAAAAAAAAAAATTGATAACCAAAAAAAAAACTTAATTAACTAACATATAATGACAAGCCTGGGATTAAGAAAATAAAGCTATGTTACAAAATAAAATAAGGAATATCAACTACTAGAAATCATCATCATCAGAATCAAGGGCTGCTCTTCTTCTATCAAACTTAACTGTGCTTGTTGATTTAGGCATCTGTTGATTTACAGATTCTAGTAGCTGAATCAATTCTTTCTCTGATATTTTCGTAGTGACTTGTCCCATCTGAGCCATTCTACAGATCAAGTTTTCTACCATTGCACCTTTCTCTGGTTTGCTCAGTTTAATTGTGTTCACTGTAAAAATAAAACATAATATTCTGAATTAAATTATATTAGAACTACTCAGTACATAGTTTACAAGCATTGTCTAACCAATTACGTTTTAGGTCTTAAGTAAGCTCCAAACAGTCGTTTCTTTGTACGGTGCCTTATTCTCAAGAGTCTATTAAAACCGTGAACTCCGCAAACTGTCCAGTATTTAGGAAAAAATTTCGCGATAAAAAGGCTCGGTTTGTTTACATCGTTATATTCATTTTAACTTTTAACACATTTCGCTGAAAAGGCGAGAGGTTTATTTTCACTCGTTTAATAAAAAGATTTAAATTCTCCATTTATAAAAAGAGAAAATAAGATAAAAGAATGCAAAATATCAAAAGCGGCTTCAATTATTCGCGCCGTGGAAAATGTTTCTCTTCTTAGAAATGCCGCGTTGCAAAATAATGTAAGTAATTCAAGCTCATACAATGAGTTTTAGAACAAAAGTATATAAAATCTACTAATGTTGACTCATTATATTAAGTGTTTGTAACGCGCGATATAATTTACCCTTTTGTTTGTTGATGTCTCTTTAAATGATTTAGTCTATATGATTAATTTCATAATTGAAAAATGTTAATGTATAAAAACAATTTTTAAATCAGTAGTTACGAAATCGGGCCTTTGTCAATGATATTTAGAGGATTCGAAATTTTAAAAAGATCAAGCAATATTTTGTTATTTTCTTTAATTTATCACTCTTCAAGTGTACAACAAATTAAATAAACAAGAAATCGCCGGCTCGTCGAAATTCGGTTACAAATCTATTTGAATACACAATGAAATTAATTTGAAGCTTTGTACAAAATTTTTCTTCTTAGTGCAACGACATTTGACAATTTAGTCACAAAATAGACTGTTACTTTGCCATGACGACGCCTTGACATCCTCCTATCATAAAATGTATACATGTGTATGTAAATCGTTTTTCATTGGTGTGCGTGAGCTTTTATTTCATTAATTTAATATATTTATAATGCAAATTTTATAAAAATATTCGTTTTCCCAGGTACTCTTCCGTATAAACTAAAATTGTGCCAAATATCACACTCCTCCGTCCGCGCAATTTTCGTAAAATGGTACCGTAAGTTTTTGGATCAAGTATTAATATAAAAAGATACTAAGTAGCATTTATGTTAAAAACTTCTATCAATAATTATACTAAACAGTCTCTTAAAAGCGTTCTTTATATTGATCACTTTACATTCTCAGAAACTATATTATTAGGGCACTAATAAATTCTATAGAACCATACAATATAAGATAGTTACACGGATATTTCTTAGTAATCGGCGACGCGACGCCTCATGCTCGGAATCTTAATCGCCAGATAGATCAGTTAGCACTTCCTTTGATATAACTAGCCGGAAGTTTATAATACTGGCATTTAGCATTAGTTACACAAGGATGGCTAATATATATTTTATTATGTTAGCAAGGTTAAAAATAGGCATACTGGGGGTTACGAGAATGACATCAGATGGCAATCGGTCATCTTGACTCGTCACACAGCAGTCGCATTCTCTGCAATCTAAGCGGACCCTGGTACTTAACCGGGATAACGCTAGGAAGAAGATAGGCATAAGGTAGGTCTTAGGTAGGCCGTAGGGTTCCGTAGTACTACTAGGATATAATTTCGCTTTGTCCATCCGTCCGTCTGTCCGTCCGTCTGTCCGTAATGTGGTCTCCAAGCGTTTCAAAACTTTGAGACGTGAAGACTTGAAATTTTCCATGTTGATAGAACATGCTAAAAACTCCTTAGGAAAATTATTTTGAACGAAATCGCACAACAACTTTTGAAGTTATTTAACGAATACGTTTATAGCATATCAGAAACGGAACCCTTCTATATAAGCGTGTCTTGACACGCTCTTGGCCATTTTTGTTTCTATATTAAGATTGATTATGTGACAAAATACTAGATAGCGTTTACACACAATTTCGTACAGACAAATAAATTGTTTGATACGTCTATATGTACTAACAAAATAATAATTCCGACGCCAGAGCAGACTACCCTTATATTAATAAAATACAATTGGCTCTACCTAAGTAGGTCGATAGAGCTACATCACGCACGATGTTGCCGCTCACGCAAAACAAACCAATATAGGGCAGGCCGCATAAACTACAGGAATATCATAAAACCCCCACAAAGCCTTATATATTCCGCCGAATGTTTCAATAAAGCCTTCCATCGCGCATTTTCATATAAATCGCTAATATTACACAACTTTGCAGGTTATCGATATTCGATATTTTTACGAAAGCACGTTCATATTCTCGAAGCCAGTCTACGTATGCACGTGTATTTGTCACTCTATGTGTCCTTTTCTCTATTTGTGTATCATAAAGTTTAATTTTTTATTGTTCAAGAAAATGATCATCTGCAAGCGATTTCCCATTTATAGGATGAGTACAAACTCTTCTTATTATTATGAAAATTAAAATGAATCATTCGTTCATTTTCATTCATTCGTTTCATACTTATTATTAGATAAAGTGTGTGTTCCGATATAAACTGCGAGTACTGTAAGCTGTGACGTCAATTTCGTATACTGTAAAGGTGTTCCTTTTTCGTTTGCTTTACTGGTTACCAACAAGAGCAT
The DNA here is from genome assembly GCA_024363005.1 of Charaxes varanes. Classification (NCBI taxonomy): domain Eukaryota; kingdom Metazoa; phylum Arthropoda; class Insecta; order Lepidoptera; family Nymphalidae; genus Charaxes; species Charaxes varanes. The sequence goes on along the minus strand of JANCMC010042188.1, from coordinate 272,196 downwards.
AATTGTACAAAGTATGTGGTACTTTGTGAACTTCAAAGACAACAATATACGAACACTTTGAGCTAGGTTCTTTAAGACAGCTCGGCATGTGCCCTAAATTACGTGAAAACACATAATTCACAGCGCTGATTTTCAGCTGCGTCCCATCACCTGCACAGCTACGTGGTTGACACACAATAATTGAGAGTTATGCGAATTTCGGCCAGCCTTTGCGGTGTTGCTCAAACGATTTCCCACCTTTTACCGAAGCCTAAGCGAGCCTAAAAAAAGCTCCGAACGAAAGCTCTAGACTTTTTCACCGAAGAAGCACCATAATGACGTAGGCCCTTCCTCTACAGGTTCGCCAAATCCGAGCACGCCTTCGGCATCGAGGACAACGTGACACTAACCACCTTCTTCGTCTACGTCTACGACTTCAGACCGCCGCTGTGGATACAGATATCCTTCTCGCAGTACCCCAAATTGAATCTGCAGCAGTTCTTTATTACTTTTTCTTCCTGTTTTCTGCTTCTGCTGCTAGTTGCTGCAGCGCTGTGGAAGATCAAACAGGTCAGTGGTACTAAGTAAGGTAACCCAAATTACTGTGTATTAAAGTATGTGCGTGCTTGCGTTTGTGTGTGCGTGTGTGTGTGCGCGTGTGTGCGTGCGTGTATTTGTGTATGTGTGTGTGTATGTTGTGACAGTTTGTCACACAGGTGGCGCTAAAGAAGTTTTACTTCAGTCTTGTGGTCTAAAGTTTTTTTTAAATCTAAATTGATTGGTCTCTGAAGACTAGGTAAGCTTAGGAAGAGATGGCGTGACGGCTTGGGCGCCTCTGCGGGACAGGAGGGGATTGGATTAGCTCTGGATAGAGGAGAGTGCTCTAAGAGAGGGGAGGCTTTTCTCCAGCAGTGGGACATTACAGGTTAATTAAAAAAAATAAATGATTGGACTGTAAAAGGGGATTGGGATTGGGGATGATACGTCAGGGTACTCTAAACGTGTAATAGTTTAATTTTGAAGGTGTGTGTCTGTAATTTTAAAGGTGTTATATTGGCTTAATTACAGAAGTACGATCTGTACAGAAGAAGACAGAGGCTGTTTGTGGAAATGGAACAAATGGCGTCGAGGCCTTTTAGCCAAGTTAGCATAGAGCTGGAGAGGGGAGGGGGTGGTGAGTCATCCTTCCCTTACTAATATTAAAAAATGGAAGGGAGTTGCCGTGCTGCATCCTGAATAAAATAGACGTGTGCGTCTCGGGACTCCCGACAGAAGTGATATTTCAAACAGTATAGGCGAGACGATAAATTTTGAACAATAGGTTTATAATGTTCTCAAGTATCTAGTATTGACAAAAAAGTTAATATTTCGGCGGAGATTTACGTTTTTATAGCAGAAAAAAAAACATTATAAATTTTAGGATTCAAATTCCCTCCAAAATAGTCGAAGTTGTCCTGACGTCACTTTATGTTAACAGTGCGTTCCGCTAAGCGCCACCTCGACGTTTTCGCCGCGACCGTAACGATCGCAGTCGTCAAATGTCGAATATCTGAATGAGCAAAAGTGCTCATAGACTGTGTGCTTAAAAAGTTGCGATCTCTTATTGGAACGCACTCTAATATACAGTGACGTCATACCCTCTGCTGGGTGTTTTAGCTGTCATGGCGGATTGTTGCATTTTGTAGTTTCCCTTTTTTTGCTAATCCCCATTAATCTCGTTCGCGATATAAAAATAAATACGTATGTTAAGCTTTATGCATCTTATTTTGTCAGATAAATATATAATTTAAATGATTTCTGGTTACTGTCGTCATGCCTATTGCCCCCTATAACACTAGGTTTATTCCACGTTATAGGAAAACGCGTTGAAGGATTGTTCTCGTACAAGGCGTTTATACATCCCCGAATGCGCTTAATATCCCCTCTATAACACGGTGCTCTTATAACGCTTTAGTATTATTATTACAGAATAATATTAAGGGGTTATAAGAGCACCGTGTTATAGAGAGAGAGGTTTACAGTGTTATATCTATCGAACATTATACTCTGAGTAGAGAAAGAGGGAGGGGGGGAGCGTTTATCTTGAATACGGCTAGCGTCACAGCGACTCCAGGCTCCGCCTCTTCTCTCATTTTATCCTGTGGGTTAGAGTGAGAGAAGAAGAGCATGCCGGCCATTGCCGTATGGGTAGAGAAAGCGAAGACGGACAAACTGGCGCCGTTAGCGTTACGTAACGAAGCGTTTTACCGTCCCAGAAGTTATCACTTCAAAAATAACATTTTTAGAAAACTCTGGGCGAAATTAAAGATTTTAAACTTAAGTCTTCGTGATCCTAATTACATTATGATATCTATTTATATCGAGTACGTACCACGATCTGGGGGAGATGTTTTACGTTGGACGTTTTAAGCTGACACACACTTCTCTTATCTTCTCTGAGACAGGCTTCTCCCAGGGCATCTAATATAATGATTTTTCCTTAATGCATTAAAATACTTGCTATGATGTTTGGTTTGTCTCGTGGAAGAATTGTATTAGCATTAAGAACAAACATGGGAAAAGAGCAGCCCAATAAAAAATGACATGCCAAGCCGCAAAACATAATGGGTTCCGAGGATGACGTCAGATGGCAATCGGTTATCTTAACTCGCCCCACAGCCACAGCCTCTACAAACTAAGCGGACCCTGGTACCACTACAACGGGATAACGCTAGGACGAAGAAGAAGAAGAAGAAGATATTAAGTAGACAGAAGTCCGTTTAGAAGGGATTTTGCGACGGGGCCTGATTAAGAAATATGAAACGACACAAATTTTAAACAACGTCGCCAAATGTAACGAGGGCAAAGTCGCGGATAATAGCTAGTCTTTGATAACTCATGGTTTAATATGAGATAATGTTTGTGTCAAGTAATTATTTGTAATAAGGTACGAAGGTATTTATGGGTTTCAAAGCTATTTTTTAATTGGTTCATATTTATTCTTAAGCTAGTAAATAAATATTTAATATAACTATAGCGATAATTTCACGCTAGCGTTACAATAACAGCAAACGATTCTAAAGTCTTTAAAAATACACTTTTTTATTATAATTCTGCCCACTTGTTAATTTATACGCGATTTACATTTTATATATACATAACAAGGGGCAAACGAGCAGCCGGCCTTCACCTAAGTGACTACCGACGCCCATGGACAACTGCAACACCAGAGGGACCACAGATGAGTTGCCGGCCTTTGAGAAATGAGTATGCTCATTTCTTGAAGATCCCTAATTTACATTAGTAAATCTCATATAAATTAACTTTGTAATTATAAAAAGTAAAAGTTTTATAAAAGGCTGTAAATTTGGGCTAAATTTGTTTACAGTCGAATTCGCAACTTTTTCTATCAAAAGTTGCGACACCCTTTTTTGCAGGGGGATTATTTAACGTCCACTCAAAAGCCACATTTCTAATTCTCTAATGATTTCGTATAAAGATACAATACTTATTTATTGGAAATCACTTTATTAAAACTAAAATATTTATGAATTTTGTTTGCTAAAAGTTGTTATATGTACCTGAAACTAAAAAAAGTTGAAAGTTTCCACAAATTTTCAAGTTTCACGCATTCATTTCTTTACTTCCTCTTTGACGTAATATTTACAGCACGCATTCTGTCAATGCCATGTCAAGCGCCATAGATTACATTAAAAAACTTTAAATTCTCTGGTTGTTAAGAATTCATAAATTTTCAAATTTACTGAGCAATTTCTTACTTTTTCTCTCATAAGAACCATCTCCTGATGATAAAAAAACGCAAGAAAAAAAGAATTAGTAAAATCCTTCCAGAGGTTCGCGCGTGATGCCGCGACCAAAGGTCGTCAGTAGCGTTAAAATTAAAAACAGAAAACTTTTTGTATCTACATGAGCAAGAGTTATGTGCAATGTTTTATCTTTCTCTATTATTAATAAAAACAGATTGTCCGATGTCACAATTCGGCCAAAATGCAATTGCTTCCAACGACTAGCATTTGACAAATATTTTTACCGTCGTCATGACAACGGTTCACACACAATCATGCATTAAAATGCATATATATTCTGTAAGCTGTTTGGAATTAGCCGTGTCCTGACTGAACCAGCAGCAGTGAGGCAGTTTCGCGAGTTAAACTCCTCGGTCAGTCGGAACGTGCCTCGCCCGAGGAAACACGTGAGCCCGCTCGTTGACTCAAGGCACCGCTATTGGTATGCATGAGCATTTTAATAATTTATTATATTAATAATGCATATTTCGTAAAAATATTAACATTCGCACTCCCCCCTATATATAAACTATAATTATGCTCATATTCATTTATGAAATTCCGCGCAATTTTCATGTATGAATATAATATAGATTGTACATTGCATGGATTTTATTCCTCGTCACTACTATTAACGGTGACAAGGCACGAACTCACCTCTATAAATTTTATACAACTATAAAAAAAGAAGATAAAACTACCATTGCATTTGGTCATAAATTATTCCACGATCAGATGGGATAGCCCAGTCACACGTCACCCCTTACTCTGACACAAAATTCGGGCCGATATTCGGGAATTTTCGCCGTGAAACTATTTTAAACGAACATTATCTTTTTTAAGGGGTTCCGTAGTCCTACGAGAGACCCTTATTGTTTAGATCTGTCCGTCCGTCCGTCTGTCCTACCCTAAGCAACTTCTACAATTGCGAAAATAAAGGTATGAATTTGTACACAACAATTATATACTGTGGTTTTTGGAACGTAAGTTCTTTAACGCGGCTTACAAGAATTACTGGTAATACGATTTGAAAAGGGTAAAAGGGGGAGAGGTAAAGGGGAAGGGGTAAAGGAGGAAGGAATAGGCGTAAAATGTAGTCAATAATAACGTAAAAAATTAAAACATACAAATTTTATTTCGAATTGCATTCGGAGTTGAAGAAATAAGGTATTTCATTCCTGACATTTTCCCTCGTATTCATTCGCGGATTAAAGCAAAGTAGTTTAGTTTCTCATGCATATCATGGATTTCCGCAAAGTATTAAGCATATTTTGAGATGGGGAAAAACCATTAAACGCGCGACACTATTATCGACATCTCTGCATAAGCCAGTTTTCACTTCTGCCGCCGAAATGCCACTGTTATTTCTTTGTTCGGAGTTCTAATAGTTTTTCTAAATGTAAAGTAGCCTTAGTCTTTCCTTGTAACATTAGCTATCTACTAATAAAAGACCCATCAAAATCGATAGAGCCGTCTCGGAGAAATGTTTTAACTTGTGTTTCTATTATCGGTATCGTACACGAAATTACTCAGCTTAACTTCGACGTTACAGACAGCTTAATATTATTTAAACGCATATAAATGTAGAAATTATACTAACTTAATATAAATTAGAGATCACCTGGTGGTCGAAATTCAGCCACAAATCTTAATATTTGTTTACTATACATGTTCATTTAATGCTATATACAAAATTTCAAATCTAAGTACAGCGTCATTGTAATATATGACAATTTATATTTTTACCTCCGTCATGACTACGCTTTGACACAATCTTATAGTAAAATGCATACATGTGTGTGTAAATCGTTTGGCATTGATGTGCGTGATGTTTTATTTTAATTAATTAATGTAGTAATAGTGTATATTTTATAAAATATTAGCATTCGCACACCATCCTCTATATAACGTATAGAATAGGCAATACAATTAAACTACAGTTATATTTTTATTGTGTTTAGTAACAGAATAATTTAATACAACTACATTATTTATTATGCTGAAAATCGATAAGTGTTGACCTTTTGTTCGTAAAAAAAAATCACTTCTTAATTAATATGCGGTGTGCTATAAAACGAGGAGCGGAGGATACTAGTTAATGGACGAGCAGGGCTGCGACTCGTGTTACCAATTTATTGAGATTTCTACACCTTTTTTGTACAGTAATTGTACCTAACCCATTAGGCGAGGTTTGTCACCAAACGCTAATGGATGTTCCTAAAATTCATTTCAGTAAAACATACAATGTGTTGCTCTCAACTACAAAGAGTGAATTATATATTTGTAAATGGCTTTCGCCTAGCTATCAGACTAGAGTTTACAATTATGAATTATTTTTAAATAAAAAGAAAAGTACTTTCAAAAAACAATAAAGAACTAAAGATGAAAAAAAGTAATTGGTACTTTCATACGATTTAGTAGACACTTATAGAATGTGTTCAAGTGTAAGAAGATTAGAAGCAAACACTCTATTCTATTTATCCGAATTAAACTGAATACGTCGGACATAAATATCTGGTTAAAATTATTTAGGACTAAATTTCATTTGTTTATTTTTATATAATAGATCTTACTCTAGTATAGGCGCTAGTTAATGAAATATTAGGAGTTTAAGTATATTTACTACGAAAGTATGAGTATTACTTGCCCAAAACTGACTTTATATATTACTAGCAGAACCGCAGACGTTGTTTTAACTGAATTTTGGCTCGTCTGTTATTAGCCAATCAACCAAGTGTCCTTCATATCTTCTGCATACAGCGTGACACTGGCCGAATGTTTTATGAAATAATTTTAGATAGCACCTCAGTCTCGTTGTCATTCTGACGAAGGGCTAGAGAGGGAAGACTACATGTGCATTATTTTAGTATTTAAAACAAACTTTTGACTTCTCCTTTCGTTCTTTTCTTTTAAACCTTCCCGCAAAATAAGGGAATTAAAACAAATCACACATAATTGAAAATTTTTCTTCTGTTTCTGAGTATTAATAGATATTATATTATTTATACTTTATTTATATCAAATAACAATAAAACACGGAAATTAATTAAAACTAATTACTAAATAATCCATCCCTGATGGTTCCCGTTGCAAAAGTCCCCTTCACACTCGTAGCCATACCACGCTGGATAGCGATGGCCATCCTTTGCATCAAAAACGACCCAGAGCGGGAGTCACCTTGACCGCGATCCTCTGCCCAATTTCTCTAATAAAATTGCGAGTTACACTGCCACAACTGCCCAGCGTATCCACAACTACGGGACTTCTTATTATTTATTGTTCATTATGATTTATTTCTTTTCTTAAAAAGCATATAAGGAATACTTTTAAGGTATGTCTAAAATTCCCATTTCCTCTACTAGTAAGCTTAAACTAAAAGCTAGTGTCAGGTGTGGGTGTAGCAATACCCCAACGGCGTCAGAGTTTTAACCGGTCACCAAGTGGATTTCAGTCCATCCCTACTACTTTTGCGCTATTAAGTCTCGTGAGATTTGAAGAGAAATGTGCTTAGGATGCGGTATACACATGTAACTTGATTTAATATTTCCCAACTATTTCTGACAAAGTTTAACATAAAAGATTGCATTGACAGCCCTCAGTCAAATAACTAATCACCATCAGCGATTAGCAGTCACTCTTGGCGTTCGAAGACTGACTGCTTCTCGTCACGAGAGGGCGTGTAACGAAAAAATCCTACAATACTCACGAAATTATTAAAATCCCGTTTAATTTGCAAATTTGTATACACTTGGTATGAACCCAAATGTTAGGAACATTCCTTACACATGTTGAAATAAAAAAGAGCGTGTCAAGACACGTTTACATAAAAGGGTTCCGTATCTGATACGCTATAAGCCTATTTGTTAAATAACTTCAAAAGTT
>JANCMC010042188.1:251225-264450 GCA_024363005.1 Charaxes varanes | reverse complement strand
CATTACTGGAATCTAATATAACAATACGCTTGTGACTATATAAGTTAATAAATTTTCTACCACACCTAACAATAACGACCAATGGGCAGTTCTATCGTAAAGCTCACCTCACACTTAGCAGATTAATTTATTAAATAAACAAAAATCTACATTAGAAAGAAAAAAATCTTAAATAGAAAATGAAATTTTTTTAGATAGTTAACATTTACGACAGGCAAATGACATAAAAGAAGGGTGGCCTATGCCCAACAGATTAAAGGCTGATGATGATGTACACACACATATATATATATATATAAGACAGTTTCGGCTATTTGTGATCGCTCAACAGAAAACTACGCTTTATACTCTATAGCACTCTAAAAGTAGCGGTTTGCGAGTGAGGCCGAGACAGAAGTCCGCGACCCTCACTAGACACTAGACAAGGCAATGTTTGAACACTGTCTCCTATCTCGTCTCTCGCTTGCGAACTTTTCTTTATACTCTAAAGATTAGCGCATAACAATGGCACAGTCCTTTAGCCCGTGGAGTATACAATGACGATAAAAAAAAGATGAACGCAACATGATACATTTCCTCGGAATTATATTATAATAATATATCCGTATAAATTGGTGTATGACATCTGTGATACAAATCCTTATCATATATTATTAACAAGCTTTTATCTATATTTTATCTGCGGTGTCACTTATACTATATTTAACCTCATATAAGACGTTTTAATAAAAATCCATATTTTCATAAAAGCTATCCTATATGTATATTTTTTTATACAAAAGATAGCGCCTTCTTGGTTTCCCTGATAGGCATAGCTATCCCACGAAACATGGCTTCTAGCATTTTGGGTATCTACCACGCGGGTCAAAATTTTATCTCTTTTTAAATTAGTCTTAGTTTTAAAATTTGTTTATTTTATTATTAAATAGTTGTATGTATTAAGTTAAATTTAAATATAATTTTAAAAGTAAGTCATGTTATAACTATTATATTTAAGATAATTATTAATAATATTATGTTTAGATTACTATCTTTATTTTTATCTTAATTATCTTTAGAGTAATATGTTTAAGAGCAAAATATTTTTTTTTCAACATAATTACGTAAACGTTTAAAAACTTAGAAGTAATAATAGTTAAAATTTATTAAAAAGTATAACATAATACTGGTTTAAGTGTACAGTGGTCCTACAATGCCAAAGCAAGGCGCTACGCAAAACACCTGAACGACGCAATAAATCGTTTAATTAATTGCTCAGTCTGCGGCGGCCCTACTATCTTCTACCAACGCAAAACAGTCTGTTTGTACGCTTCAGCTAGCGAAGTGGTATCCACTAAGCTTGCCAACTAAGCCACTGGTTAGTTCATGCAACTTTTTGCACAAATATAATAGTAAAATACTATATTGAATAACTACACGTGAATTAAATTAAAATTTGAAATCTTGAATATAAAAGTTATACAGTGAATTGTTTATTAGAGTACACTGGACTTGTAATTTTGTTAATGGCCCCCCTCAAACTAGGCGTTAATTGTGTCTAACAAAATGAAAGTAATCATTAATTAAACATACATTGTAAGTGTTCATTCACCGCCCGGTGTAACCTGAACACACAAATAATTTACAAACCACGTCGCAAATGAGTGTGATTTTTTTTAGCGATGTTCCAAAATATTGGCAAGAAGTAACCAATTTGTTAACATTTTTTTCAACTATTCCTAACATACATAGTATTATAGTAACTAAATGTGCATCGCTTTTATCTTTAGGAGATTCACTTCCCATGTGAGAAAAACTCGTTAATTTTAATTTAATTTAAAATAAAATTATATGAAATCGTTTGCTTTTTGTTTTCTTTTTTTTTTCAAAATCTTTCGTTCATCATATCAAAAGCATTCTATGGAATTATAATACATATAAACACAGTTTATCTCCAGTCTTGGTATAAAGTTATTGCTTGCTAAACGTTAGTTAGGTACTTACTGGGGACACATACGCGAAAATCTCTACACGAAAAATGTATGAATAACTGTTATAATCTAAACATGCAACAGCTGTGATTGATTTACGGAATATAATATATGTAATACCTCTACAGCACGGTAAGTCTCTTTCACATTATATGAAAACGCATTGTAGGATTATTCTCGAACAATGCGGTTTTCCGACCCCGAATGCACGGAATATTATATATTATAGAATAATATTAACGCGTTATAAGAGCACCGTGTTATAGGGGAGATTACAGTTCTACTGATTAAATAAAAATATCTTATATCTAATTTCCTCAGTAAAAACAATCGTGCGGTCGTAAATTAAACAGATGTGTGTATCTTAAAAACGTATCATTTACATGTTTAAATCTGTATAATTGAATTTTAAATCACTAATTTGATTGGTAGGGCTCCTATGACCGACCGCCGTCCTCCCCTCAGCCGTCCGTAGACCGCCTGTCCGTGACGTGGGCCGATCCTGGTATGGCGTCGCCCGGAGTAAATCTTTTCCACCTTCCTTCCGAAGCACCTGCGAACAACGAAGTGAAGTTTTCCCCAACAACAGGAGGTGACTTTGTTTTTTTTAATAAACTATGATTAATCTGAGATTGACATATTTAACCCGTACCGATCTATGATTACATTTTTTTCCTACAAATCTTTAAAACGACTTATCTAAGTAATGTTATTATTTACACCGTTAACTTCTTAATTCAAATCAAATAAAAAAGCATATATTTGGCAAAGATACCCTAAGTCTAAGAAACTAAAAGCATGACTACAGAAAAAAATCACATGAAAGGACTATTGACTGCAATATTCAATTGAACACCGCAGCGTTCATTTTCAGGAGTAGATAACTTTTGGTGTGACGCCACGAACAAAACGTTACCGACCGACAAAACGTTAGCTCAAATGTACATAGCAAGTACCTCACGCCTCCTTTGCCCTTGGGTCCTCTATAAATTAATACTATTGGATACGATTCTTTAACAAAATTCCAGATGCAATATTAAATTTGTCTCTAGTTAAATTTAAACTACATTTTAAAAACACGCTGATTCGTAAAGCGTATTATACTGTCGAAGACTATATAAAAGATAAAACTGCTTGGAGTTGAGTCGCTCCAGCTTTGTACTTGTTAGTTAACATGTGAAAATGTGAAAAACTCATTTCTCTAAGAACTGTTTTAAAAGAGTGGCTAACGAGTTACTTGTTGATTATTCTCGTGGCTCAACTCTTCCTACTCAGTGGTGGCTGTTAAAATAATTGACGATTCAAAAGAGCTTGTAAAAGTCTACTTGAATAAAATATCATTTGAATTTGAAATTTGAAACAAAAGACTTGTGACTTGTGAAAGAATAATTGTTATACACATAACATTTTCAAATTGAACTCTGTGATCAATTAATGGATCAAAATGCTTCGAACTTGCTTCGAACGACTTGAGTTAAAGCCAGTCAGTCGTCTTCGACAACAGAGTATTAATTTGTTTTTACTTAAATGATAGTTTTTAGAACGGTTAAGTTGTATTATGGAGTCATGACGCGATTATGTATCAGTTTTAGCTGACACGTGTCTAGTAGGATAGCGAGAGGTCATTTACGTACGCTGCTATGTTCAAAAAATGTGTGCCAATGAAAAATAGACTCTACATAAGCGGATATATAATAGAGATATTTCTATGAACAATCTTGTAAAAAAAAAATCTAATTAGTTAATCGCAATTCTTATTTTTCTTTAAATTCACGATTTACGTAACAATTGCACACGTGTATAGTGAATAAAACAAAGATTATTTTGTAATGTAAGAGATAATGCACCAAAATAGACATAATATTGTAATATTGTATATTCCCTGATATTAAAATGTTAGAAAAATCATAATATATTAGATTTAAAATGATCAAAAATGATGATAGTTTAACTTCGAGCGACTCTCCTAGTCTTATACTCAGCGGAAATCCAAGACATGCATGAAAACTGAACTACTTTTGCTTAAATCCTCGAACGAAAGCAATATATTCACGAATTTAAGGAATGCAGTTTAGTGCAGTTTTTCATGCACGCATTATTCTTCTACCTTCTATATCTTCTCTTGTTTATTTTGTATGTATACCTTTAGATATTTCTGATGACGAGGATTACTCTGTAAGCCTCAGCGCTGTTTTACGACAGCGTCGAGCAAGTGTACGTCGTTCGAGAAAAGGCCGGGCGCGGAGACCTTCGTCGCCATTTCTCGCCGACGAAGCTCGTCCCAGGCGACGTTCTTCCGTCTTTACAACCAGTTCAGGAGAGTAAGTAGAGACAAAAAAGTAGATATAGAGACTTTTCAGATTCTTCTTTCTAAAAATTCCGAATTCGTATTTGAACATACTGGTGTGGTGTAATGAAAATTCAAATCCACGCCTTGTATCAAACACTCCGATAATACACATCCTCACACGCGGCGTTCCGCGAACAGATATCGAATCGTAATTCTTACAAAGGCCCTGCGCCGTACAATGCCCGTGGGATGACAATTGCCAGAACAATCGCCCGATTGTTCGTACAATCGATTGTTGCTTATCGACAATTTATTGTTCGAGGACTTCGCGAATTCTGATGTAATATTGTCACAGAACAAATACTCTTATATTGTGCTGCACAGAAGACGTAGGTTTATAATTGTGAAGCAGTTTCTCGGCATTAGTATTATATTTAAGTATATCGAGCACTCTCTTTTTTTTGCTCCTCTCTTCTTTCTTCTTTAAGCTTAAATTTGCTGCTAATAGCGATTTGATAATGGTCCAAGAGTCGGGCATCTTCTGAATGTTTTACGAATTCTTACAATTTTCGCTGTACAATGCCCGTGGGATGACACAGTCGGCAATTTCCAGAACAATCGCCCGATTGTTCTTACAGTCGATTGTTGTTGCAAGAACAATTAGCAAAACATAAATTTATTTCAAATAAAATTTAATTACACAGTAAAAATAAAACAACAGTGGCAATCCCGGAGTGCCTATATAAGTAAAAAAAACTTTTACATACAGCGGTGTGGGTAACTGTAAATGTCTTTAGTACGGAGTTTTTTTCCCCATGTCAAGTACACCCAGCGCGCCTAGAGAAGCGTCCACATTAAAAATTACGTACATACGCAATTTTTTTTATTTTGTTTTCATTTGGTAATCAAGATACAAGCAAGATTTTATTGATATGTTTCGGCATATTTTTGAAATTATTATTTAATTACACATTACATTCATTTTATTAAAACTATTAAAGTATATAATTAAAACGATTTTCTTTCATACATCATCATATATTACTAACAGTCGCGACAAAGGTTGTGTTGATTACATCAAGTCACACTTCTTAGAGATTAATCCATTACATGATTATATCTATTTAGTTACATAATTGAAATCATATTTTGATGTACATATGTTTTTAATATATTATTATTATTTCTATATGATTTTTTTTATTTTTTACTTCTGAGAGGAGTCCAAAAATTCTTTATAAGTATAGAAGTGCTGGTCAAGAAGCCAATTCTTCAGACGCCGTTTATATATCTGTGCATTATCAGCAACTTTGACATGATCTGGGATTTTATTATATACTTCAGTCATATATTAATCCCACAGAGTTACAAAAATAAATTTCTTAATAATAATACCATAACAGGATCACACTATCAGTAAATATCACATATAAATATGTTGACTTAATACATAAAGTACTTCTATTATTTATTTGTCAACAGTAAATTTTACGGGTGATTACGTCAATATTATAAAAAAACATTTTATGTATCTTCGTGTCTTTGTGTGTGTGCGCGTGTGCGTGTGTACGTGCGCATGTTTGTATGTGTATGCGCTTAATAAGAGAGCTACCTCACCGAAACGCCATGGCGACGTCGCAATCGAAAATTTAGGACATCGTGGCTACGCTTTTAATGTGGCGACCAAATTAGAAGCGTAGCCACGACTACTATTAGCTACTCCATTGGCAACCGCAGTTATCCATGGCTACGTAGCCGGAGACGTCGCCATGGCGTCTGGGTGAGGTACAGCTCTAACGCTCGATTTCAACATCAAAACTAATTTTCTTCTTCGACGATGGAACACGACGTTCACGACGTTCCTTTTACCCATTACACGAATGCGAACGCGTTTCGTTTCACGTGTTATTCGTGGTTTAAGAATTTAATTAATTCTGTATACGCGTAGAACGAAGTAATTGGCTGTGGTAAATAGCATTAGGCACGGATGCTGCACGAATCTCATCTCGTATCAGATTTATGTAATTGATTTATAGCTTGAGGAACGCGGTGTTTGCCGCACACGGAAACATTTATTAACTTTTTAACCGACACTCAAAAAAGGATATTAGCGTCATATCCTTTTTTGAGTGTCGTTTGAGTAAATGTCATAGTCAGTTGTCTTATTAGGCTTTAACTCTTTTTCTGGTAACTTAATTGTCCGAGGGCGTCCGTTGTCAGTTTCTCATGAACCATCATTGAAAGGACAATCTGAAAAAGATCGTATTAAGCTGTAGTCATATTCACTCGCTGCTTATGTATGGTTTACCATCTGTTTGTTTTATCGATACCAATCGGTTTTATATAGTAACCGGGCATACGTTTACCGCTCGGCATGTATATAAAAAACTCTACCCTTGTTGTAGGAAACAGTAAGCAAGATACCTTTATCGATACCAATCGGTTTTAAATAGGGACCGGGCTTACGTTTACCGCTAGGCATGTATATAACAAACTCTACCCTTGTTGTAGGAAACAGTAAGCAAGATACCTTTATCCATACCAATCGGTTTTATATAGGAACCGGGCTTACGTTTACCGCTAGGCACGTATATAAAAAAAGGTCCACCATGTGGAGGTGGCCCGCCGTGCGGAAGCGGTCCACCGTATGGAGGTGGTTCACCGTATGGAGGTGGTCCACCACGAGGAGGTGGTCCATTATGGGGAGGAGGTTTACCGTATGGAGGTGATTCACCGTATGGAGGTGGTTCACCATGAGGTGGCGGTCCACCATGAGGAGGTGGTCCACCACGAGGTGGTGGTCCACCATGAGGTGGTGGTCCACCACGAGGAGGTGGTCCATCACGAGGACGTGGTCCATCTTCGCGAGGAGGTCTTCCATGTGGAGGTGGCCCCCCGTAAGGAGGGGGAGGGGGAGGAGGTGGAGGTGGTCTGCCGTAAGATGGTTCATAGTATGAAGAAAATCTCATGTACTGAGGTGATTTGTAATACGAATATTGATTCGTAGACCACCTATCATTTCGAGGAATTCTGCTTTGTAATGTTTCCTCACGCGGAGTTGATCTCGACTGTAAAAAATATTCACCTGGTACATTTTTTGCTTTGGTCAAATAGCATTTTGTTTCTTGGCCTATTGAATCTATACATTCTATGTCGATGGAGGTACTTCTCTTACGTAATCTTGGCTTCGCCACATTTGAATGCGCATTGTTATAGGCGTATGAGTTCCAAAGATTAGTTTGGGTCTCGTCTGAAACCAAAATATATGTCATGATATTCAAGTCAATTTATAATTTAGTATTTCGCGCATATAAATGTATTTTAAAATTCAGTCCGATAAGATATTTATCAGCGAGTACTGGGCGATTTTATGTTTACTTTACCCAAGCGTGACCCTTTATCTTTGGGTAAAACCGAATTCCTTTGAGTCATTGCTGCCTGTTTAATTAAGTCAAAACTAGTAATCACCTGCGACTACGTTCGCGTTGTATAACAGGGGTGACAAAGTTCAGTGACAGTCTGAGCAATTTGTCAAAATTTCTATTTTTTCGTGTTCCATAATGCTTTAAAGAGCTGCATTTGGCTCGCAAACCGAAGATTGGCCACCCCTGTTTTATACATTTAAATATGTGCATTATCCGGTATATTTGAAGAAGCCTGTAGCCAAAGTCTTAGGTGTATGCTAGTTTGGCATATGTCAAACAAAAAGAAACTGACTACTGATACTGTCCAGTTTTTATCTGCATATACGTAAAGCAAAAACTTTAGGTACCACTTTTACGATAATTGCGCGAACGGAGGAGTATGAAATTTGGCACAATTATAGTTTATTGTATATATATATATATCTCCACGGTTCAAACCCCACCGCCGTTGGGGTATTGTCGCACCCACTCCTAATACAAGCTTTTAATTTAAGCATAGTAGGAGGGGAAAAGGGAATATTAGACATAGACATACATAAAAAGTATTCCTAATATTCTTTTTAAAAAAAAAAATATGACATATAACGTGATTACATTGTCATATGTAGTACTATAGTTAAAAATTTGGGTAATTATGCGGTTTGGTTACTTTTTCCACTTTTATATAAGCATATGGTACGCAAAAAAAGATTTATGGCCGAATTTCTACCAGCTAGTGAACACAATTATAGAAAAAAAAATCTATTTTACCTTTTACGGCGTCAACAGCGTAAAATCCGAACAAGTTAAACACGACAGTGGTTAAACAGAATAAATAAATATCACTTATACGCGTCATAGCTCAAAATATTATAAAAATATAAATTAATAATACTATTTACTAAAAAAATTAATAATAGACACGTAGACTCAGCAGATTATCTCAAACAATATTGTACCCCTTAAACCGGCTGTGTATTACAATCGTGTTAACAAATCTAAAACCGGTCTCAGAAATGAGCGTAATATTTGTACGAATGTGATTTCAATCCGGTTTCTGTACTCACACAACGAGGCATTTATTAACGAGTAATTGAAAATTTAACAGAAGGTAAAAAGATCTAGAAGCGATCAATCTTAACCATGGGATATATTTTTTATACTAGCTGTGCCCGCGACTTCTCCCGCGTAAAATTAGATAAAAAAATACATTTCATTTTAGCGTGTTACCATATAGCCTTCCTCGGTACATGGGCTATCTAACACTGAAAGAATTTTTCAAATCGGACCAGTAATTCCCGAGATTAGCGCGTTCAGGCAAACAAACAAACAAACTGTCAAGTTTTTATATATTAGTATAGATAATAAGAGGAATACGGACAGGCGCTTCATCTGACTATCGATGCACATAGTCAACTGTTCTGCCGACTACCAGAGTGGCCAAATGCGTTGCTGGCATTTGATTAACAAGTGTGCTCGTCGATGGATATCGTATCGTCGATGAATTCGTAAAAGTTAAGAAGGATCGACTCTTTTGAACTTTTTTTTTCGACTCGAAAAAAAATGAACCGGGTAAGTGCGAGTCAGACTCGCGCGCCAATGGTTCCGTATCGTCACATTATACTTTACCACGTTATTTTAAGATTTATATTTTTCATAAGATTTCTTTTAATTTGACAATGTCACCGGATTTTTCTTTTGTGATGCATCAATAGGGTAGCGCCATGCTTGTAGCCGAATTGGGGCGGGGCGTCCAGGTACCAGTACCTCTTTCTTACGTAAAGTCGGCGTGAAGTGTCGGCAATGCTGTCACGTCAAGAGATGGTATTGTTGTCGCGTTTCGTTCGGTTTGTGAAACTTCCTGATGGCCTAAACTCGTCATTAAAGGCCTGCAACGCATCTGCTTATCTCCTGGTCGTGCAGATGTCCATGGGCATCAGTAGGCACTTAGCTGCCTGCTGCCTGCTCGTTTGCCCCTTGTAACATTTGAAAATCAGCTTTAAAATTGGCTACCCATCAATCAACCGGTCGCGGTAAGAGATCTACCGATCGACTCCAATGCTGGCCACTGATTAAACTGTGACTTCCACAAAGGCTTGGAAAGTCTATACTCATAAACAAAATCCAAGTGTCTCCTTGTAATTCCTTCATTAAATCTTTGCCATTCAAAGCATCCTGCCTGATATTTGAAACGACGTTGAGGAATAAAAAATATATAGAGGGTATTTACATTATCGGAGTTTTCATACGGATCCCTAACTTTTTTGAAAATATTCTATAGCTTATGTTCATCAGGGACAATGTAGGATTCTAATGGTGAAAATTTTTTTCAAATCGGTCCAGTAGTTTTAGAGTATATTCAATGCAAATGCTCTTTATAATATGATTATTAAATACTGTCATTCGCGCATGAGTTGAGTCATCAATTAACCTTACATAACCTTATTATCGTTGGATAACTGAGATGATTATTGTAATAAGTATGAACGATTCGGAGAGAGGAAAATCCGTAATCCCGAAGCAATTTCTCAGAGCGTCTATTACTAGGGGAATTTTCTTATATTTGATTAACGTATTCACGACACAAATGATTATTTTATGTACCTAACAAGGAGAAAACGTGAAGGCGGTTTTCATGACGGACAATGGGGTTCCGGGGATGACGCCAGACGGCAGACGGCCATCATAACTCGTCCTACAATCGTATTCTCTGCAATTAAGGCGGACCCTGGTACCAGACTGGGAAAACGCTAGATATATAGTTTTGTTTTCATGTTTTATCTACAACCAGCGGAACCGGCAGAAGCTGTTCTGCCCGAAGTTTGGGTTACTTACTATTTACTACATTCTATTATCGTATAATATTGTCCCCGTTCCCTTTCCCGTTCCATAATGGTTCGCTATTTTGGCTTTAACGGCTTAAACATGAAAGATAGATATATGCTGTCGCGGACTTTTTTGTAGAACTATTTAAGATAAACATTTCCTTCATACACTGTATACGTGTAACTCTAACGGTTTTTTCAGCGTACGCCAGATTAGCCCGCAGATGGTTTAATTTTCTCCTACTTTTTTGACATTTATCGTTATATTTTGGACAATTTACACGATATCTTTATAATTTATAGCCTATGTGTAATTCAGATGTATAAACTATAATATTGTAAAGTTTTATTAAAATCCATTCAATAGTTTTTCCGTGAAAGAGCGTCAAACATACATCCATACATCCGATTATAGATTAGAAAATTTGTTTAACAATAGTATCTTAAGTTATTTGTTTTGTTTATTGTTCACGATGACGCGACGGATTCGTCTACGTGAAACCTAGTGAGATCATCAATTTATGTAAGGTGCTTCAAATTCATTTTAAACATACCTTGTTTATAAGCTAATGGTCGTATGATAAAGGTTGTAGCTTAATCAGTAGCAAATATTTGAGTCGATCGCTAGGTTAAGCTGTTTTAACCGCGGCCAGTTGGTAGACGGTGACCCACTCTAACACTGGCTTATAAATATCCGATTTCATTCATGTTTCGGAAGGCATGTAAAACAGTGGACCCGATTATTGTCAATGAGTAATATTAGTCGTGATATTGTAGAAATTGTGGTGGTTTCGAGATGACGCCAGACGGCAATCGGCCATCCTACGATCGTATTCTCTGCAATTAAGGCGGACCCTGGTTTTAGACATCGATAACGGTAGAAGAAGATATTCTTTCAAGCATATAATTAAGAACTAAGATATGAGTGCTTACACAGTAATTTTGGTGAAAACTTGGGTTCACTCGTGGTCTGCTCTATCATAAGTCTGTCTACTTCCTCACTGATTGCCTTATCTGTATGAGGAACAGATCTCAGCCATCCCAGCACCTTGGCCGTCTCCTGCAGAAATTTAAGAAAAATATTGCATATAGTTATAACAATATAATAAATAAATATGTACAGGGACTATATGACACACAGACGTCTGTTCTTAAGCTAGCCAACTTAATTCCTGTGTTATAAGTAACAGACGCGTGTATAACTATCTATATGTATATAAATATATACATAGTACACCCAGACTCGAGGCGGAAATGGAACCCGGGACCCTCGGAGCGGAAGGCAGCGTCACTGCCCACTGCGCCAACGAGCCAGTCAATATGAAGGAACCCCTTATAGGATCCTTAGTAAAACTCGGGCACGTCAGATTAAAATTAAGTAAGTTAATTACAGGAAGAAAAGTTTGCTAAATATATACAGGACTATATGACACACGGACGTCTGTTCCTAAGGTAGACAACTTAATGCTTGTGTTATAGGTAACGGACGCTTGTTATAAAGAAATATATTTTTTTGTAGAAATATTTAAATACATACATATTGATAATATACCCAGACTCGAGGAGGGAATCGAACCCACGCCCCCCGGAGCAGAAGGCAGGGTCACTGCCCGCTGCGCCAACGGGCCTGTCAAAAGCCAGTCGAAATGTAAATTTTTAATTATCATTATATTATGGTGAATTGATATATTTTTTTGTTGTAGATTCCTTGCAAATCGTAAAAAAGACAGGTCACTGTCTGCAAACGCTGTGGCCAACGAGCAAAAGGCCACGAAAGTCCTGGGGCTGGTATTCTTTACGTTTGTGCTGTGCTGGGCACCGTTCTTTCTGCTCAATATTTTGTTCGCTTCGTGTCCCGCTTGTATAGTACCAGGTAAGTCGGAATCCTTATACTTTATTATTAGCTTTTTTACAGTCTAGTCCTGATAATGCTTCGATTTTGATGCGAAGTATGGGTCGGTGCATAATTGAAAATTGCTGCATTGCTTTTGTGGCGGGTTATTTAGGATTAGAGCCTGAACAGCTCAACTGGATATGGACTCAAATCCGCAAGGTATCAAAATCGCAAATCCGCCGTTGGGGTATTGTCGCACCTACTCCTAATACAAGGTTTTAATTTGAGCTTAGTAGGAGGGGAATATTAGACATATCTAAAAAGTATTCCTACCATTCTTTTTTTTTTTAAAAAAGAACATAGTCCTCTTAGCATCCCCTTAAATGGTGTACCAACCGAGCCAGTTTCTTTAAGTAATTGGAAAATCATCACAAAACTCGAAAATATGGCAGCAGTTGTATAAATGACGCATTGCAACTCCAAGCAATTTAAAGCGAGGCAAATGTAATCAAAACAAAGCAAAGCCAAGTAATGCAAGGCAATGCAGGTCGAAACAAAACATTAGCATGCCAATTCTCGACGGCGCCAATATGTTAGTAGATTGAAAGAGATGTACGTCAATATCAAAGATATTGAATAAATTGTTTATTCAACAAGATCTATCAAACGTCGCAGATTTGACAAAGAGGCTCAGTAGTACATCGTAGAAAGCATGGAATCAACTTCAATCTGTAACAACTCTTTGAACTATGTCGCATCTTTTCTTATTTCAAGCTTTTCGCTTAATTGGAAGGGTACAAGACCAGTTCTGGATATTTCTTGTCAGTGCTTTATTTATCTTTGTGTTATTATTTGTATAGCTATTGTGCTATTTGGGACGTATTTCTGAGTTATAAAAGGCG
>JANCMC010042188.1:179202-251125 GCA_024363005.1 Charaxes varanes | reverse complement strand
GTGCTTTATTTATCTTTGTGTTATTATTTGTATAGCTATTGTGCTATTTGGGACGTATTTCTGAGTTATAAAAGGCGTAACTGACACTTTATGCGGCCTATAAAGATTGTGATTTAATTAACTTTAAAGTTTTCCTTTTACTGTCTGGACCTAACTAACAGAAACGCGATTCTCTTGAAAGCAGAGATTTTAATTCGAGCGGAATATCCAGTTACGGTTTCCAAAATACAAATCAAAGTTTTATAATTGTGTTTGAGCGTAATCGGTTTCTTCATCCATCCAAAATGCTAATTTAACTGTTGTATTAGAAGTTTTAATGGTTTCGCGAACCGGTCGCTCGGCTTTTTTGGTGTTCGGATTTCATTTATTTTCATAAGGTGGGGATCAATTCAATGAATTTATATTGAGTGAAACTATTTTTTGTAAAGATTTACACCAATAATTTAATTTAGATTTACTTGCAAAGATTAATTTTTAATGATATGTTAGCGTGGAATACACGTAAAAGAAGTTAAGGAAATCGATTCGACGAAATTGTGGAATTATATTAATACGTGTAGAGAAAACTTTCAGTACCATTTTTCGAAAATTGCACGTACTTGAGGAGTACAAAATTAGGTATAAATTTTACTTCATGTATAGGAGGGTGTAAGAATGCTAATATTTTTGTAAAATAGGCATTATTAATATATTAAATTATTATAATAAAATTCCACACAATCAATGCCCAACGATTTACGCACACTTGTATACGTTGTATTATAGGTAATGGCAAAGTCTTTTCAAATTGTCAAATCTTGTATCAAGAATAAAAAATTTGTAGGTACCTTTAAATAAATATATGATACGCAAACCTAAAGATTTGTGGGCGAATTTCGACCGGCCCGCTATTTTACGAGAACAAAATTGCCAGTCACTTAATTTAAAAGTATAATGAGGCATCATTATTATGATTTTTTGAATTGGAAAAAGCATTTAGATCATGCTTCGGGCGCCACTAATTGCTCTGGAAAGAGTCCAAAGTCATTAACAGAAAGACCGTTTCACTAAAACAAGATGTCGCCCATTATGTTTTCAAATTCATTCAGCTACTAAATTCGCTCAGAAAATGGATGAAAGCCGTATTTTTAACCCATAAAAAAGGAGGAGACTATATTTGCCTGTACATTTTTTGTTTGTTGGCTTAGAACTTTTGACTGGGTGAACCGATTTTCATGATGCTTTTTTTATTTGAAAGTCGGTAATGCCCATGCGGCCACATTTCAATTGGATCAGTTCTGATAGTTTGAAGATATTTTTTTTTAAAGAAAACATTATTTTATAAATGATTTACTAAATTATAGAATAAATGCGAGTATATTTGTGCTGTAGGAAAAAATCAACTAAAAATAGATTTCCATGCATAGTGCTGTGTTCTAATTCAAATTGGTGAAGTTTCTAAGCCTATTTGACATAAATAAACCTCTTGAAATATGTCCGTAGAGATGCGGTCGGCTCTAGGCGACAGCTCGAAGCCAAAACTGATCTCCCCTTTGAAGTGGCCGGGCGTACACCTCCTGCTTTCATCTCTACAAAACGCTTTCCTACAAAACAATTGTACAAAAATTCTCCAAATAAATTTGTTATATTTTATTTAGAACGGATATTTATCGCCGATAAAACTCAAAATAACAATTGACACGGTGAAAATATGTATGACGCCATTTTTGCAATACTCTTTTTCAACGCATCGCTTATGATCCCTCTACTGTAGCTCTAATTTATTTATTTGTTAATTGTACAATAGTGAAGAATAAAAATATGTTCAAAGTAACATGATAAGCAGCAATAGAGTTTTCTCTTCATATTATTTTAATTAACTACCTACCGATTTTTCTGGAAATATGCAGCACCGGAAGGATTGTAAATGGAATGTGTTTGAGAAATTAAAAACCTCAATATATATCTGAATATATTAAAGTATGACCCGGTAAAAAGCGCGCAACTTCTCTATTGTGATCTCAGGGAGCGCTCTGTGGACACGGAAATGCGACGAGTTTTCATCTACATGCTCACGTTAGTATTGTGAACGCTAAATTATAAACAGCGCCGAGCGGCATTCAAACGTGAAACTCGTTCTTTATACTTTTTAATTTTGCCCATTTCTTTAAAAGTGTTCACAACACATTGTTCGCATTTCATACAATAAACTAGCGCTTCACTAGACTATCTCCTGTTATAATTATGAAAATGGTGCTTTTAGTACAATATTAATTATCCAATCTATCTATTTTCCTTCCTTTGAAGACAACAGTTCCGTTTGTTTTTTCTATAGCTTTATGAATTAACAATTAACAGTTTTTTTTATTGATAGGTGAGACAAAAATAGTTTTTCTATTTATTTAAAACCGTTCTTTAGGATTAAAAATACATTTTTTTAATGTATTAGGAATACTTTTTAGGTATGTCTAATATTCCCTTTTTCCCCTCCTACTAAGCTTAAATGAAAAGCCTGTATTAGGAGTGGATGCCACAATACCCTAACGGCAGTGGGGTTTGATCCGGGTATCTTGCGGATTTCAGACCATACCGTTTATACCGTTGAGCTATTGAGGCTAAGTTGTGTAGAATATGGTTTCTATGATTCAATATTGACGATTTCAGCTTTAAAGGTAAACCTCTTTTGTTGTGAAAAGAGGAAGGAAGGAGCATAAGAACTTCTATGACAAAATTATTCTCTAGCATGACGACGCGCGGCGGTCGGGCTCATGGCGCAGAAGTTGGCAAAAATATTTACATATGTTTTTAATAGAAAAATATATATAAATTACAAAAAAATGTTCTCATTTGCGATTTCTGTGCACCCGAGCCGAGTATTTAAAAATCTCGTAATATATTCTCAAACAAAATACATAGATTTCTTAAGAACTAATACATACATTTCTTAAAACTATACTGGTTAGTAAATTCCAGCAACATTTTTACTAATAATAAGGTTTGAGGTGGCGGAAGGAAAAAATGTCTAATTCCGGACACCTATGAAGTAAATCATTAAGCTAGCGCAATGAACGAGTAAGAGAGGCCTGCTGTCCTAGTAAAGTTCTACATCGCGGTAAAGAGAATAAAGTTCGTCTCCGTACTATCGCATAACTATTTGACACATGTAACGATACCAGCTCTGTCACTTATCCAAAAAGGTTTTCGAAAGGGCCCAATGAATCTAATACTTATTTATCATAGTTTGCGTGGGCACCACACCCAAAGAGTACATTTTAATTAGTGCACGCATCGGAGCTCTTAATTAAAATTCATAGTGTTTCGAGCGTATCCCGGTTATTGTAGTAAAAGGTGTCAAATCGATCAATTCATATTTGTTATTCAATGAAGGTAGCATTTTGATATTGTTTTGAAAGTCGTCTCATCAGTAAACTTGTCAGGATAATATCTTGATTTAGAAAAATCTTTTTACTAATTTGCATTACAAAATATCAAATATAAAAACAATCGGCTATGTGGACAGACGTGAAATAAAATAATTAAAACCAAACACAGTGCATTGTCTGTGTTATGTATGCATAATTACACTGCGGGTAGATGTGATTTATGTTACAATAAAAGACAGACCAAGCCCAAAAAAAGGTGTAACCTCTCAGCCTTTGTAGGAATGGGCAATATTTTCCCATTCCTACCGCTGGTTTTCAGAGGCCACTATTACACCAGTACTTACTATTTACTACATTCTATTATCCTATAACATTATTCCCCATTCCCGTTCCCTTTCCGTTTCCGTTCCATTTTCTTTTCGCTTTCGCTTTGACATTCCCTTTTTATTATAGAAACCTTGTCCTAACAATAACGAACACAACAACCAACATAGCAAAAAGGGAAATTATCCATTTATGCACGTGCAAGTTATGCACGTGCAAACATTTCTGCAATTCTTTTTAATTGGGACCTATCTTATTTTTCAAGTTGGATCAACCTGCATACGGTGTGCAAATTTGATTAAAATCTTGAATGCAATCGCAATCAAATGCAGTTTAGTAGTCCATCGCGGACAAACAACGTAACGCGTAATTTATATATATTAAGATATACCTACACCACACTTGCGAACAGAATGTTTTTACGTAAAGGGGCCTTACTATATTACAAAATGTGGACAAAAGTACTTACACAAAATTAAGGCACACAAAATTATTTTCATCTTGGTAAATCCTGGAATATTTCAAAAGTATTTTAAAAACGGCTATGAAATTGCCGGTTGTAATGGAACTTCAGTTTATAGCGCTTAGGGTTCTGCTTTGTTATTTGAAACTGCTTAAGTAATATAAATTCGAAACCCTCACAAGACATCCACGATTCAAGTAGAAATTTTTTAATGCTGTACCTCAAATACTACGGCCAGAGTAATAAAATGCATGCTGTGCATTGATGTTTGCCTGCTAGGCGATAAAAGTAATTCGACCAGGCGACTTTACTTATGATAAAAATGTTCGTTCTAGACCCACAGCAGACCCTTCGTATGTCAACGTGGGTTGCATTAGCACTGATTAACAGCGTAACACAAGACCTCCTGTGGCCCTAACACGAACATTTTCATCCCATGTAATCACTGTTCTACGATAAATAATCGCAGTGTTAGATAGACACTGCAATTTTATTTATACTATGGGTATGTTACGATATACACTGCAAGCACTGTAAGCAGTGACGCCAATTTGTATACTGTAAATGTGTGCCTTTTTGTTTGCTATACTGGTTACAGTTTAAAACAGAACGCAGTCCAGTATAAAGAAGACCTTATTAAATTTTTCCATTTTCACTTTTAAAATTTTACAAAACCACTATTTTACAAATCCTCGCTTTGTCTTCACCCACAATTTTTTAATAATATAACTCTATTAAATTTGACTGTAATTTTTTTAACAAGAACCGCTCTGTTTTTGTTTGATCACGTGATCAAAGTATTGAGAGCACTGTAGCTCGAAAGCGTCAGTGGTCTCAGTACAAAAATGGCGACTATTTATGACGTCATTTATATCCCTAGGTACTGCGCCAGTATACTGGCAGAATAAAAAGTAAAACTGTATACCAGAACGAATTTACCAGAACGAATTCCGATATACACTGCGAGCACTGAGCTGTGCTCGCAGTGTATATCGGAACATACTCTATATGTATCCATACATTACTGAAAGATTATTAAGTAACAAAATAAAAAAACTAAACCCATATTATACAGAACTGTATGAAAAATAATCAAGTTTTATTTTAAGCAATAAACTTAATCGTTAAATTATCATTGATTAAAAACATAAATACATAATTACCACGCTAATACTTAAAAGAATTATTTTCTTATTATATTTTGTTCACTTATTACTTGTGTACACGTACAATATTAACAATGTTTCAAATATTGTTAAGTGTAATCCTTTGCAGTAAGTTGTTTTAAGTATTTTAAATAAGGTTTATAATTAGGTAATATAAATATATGTACCTATGTATACATATATATTTTAACGAGTAACAGCTGTAACTGCATCTTCAGTTGATATTTTGAAGGTATCAGGGAACACGCCTTTATTAAAACAAGTGTTATAAAGGTGAGTTAAAATGAGAATAAAAAAGTACCGTCCAATTTTGATAAAGCTAGTGGGTATACTATCCCACCCGATAGCGCAGTTATTTTTTAAGAATATCCAAACAGATTCAATCTCAGAATCGACTGTATAAATGTGGCCAGACGAATTTAGATGGGAAAATTAAATATAACTTGATTAATTTTACTTCACAGCTATCATGTATTTATAAAGGTAGCTGTAGACAGATATGATATGACGCTGAATAGTTATCAGGTGACCGTGGGGTCAAGCAGATGGTGAAACCCTGAATTTTCCTTTTTCACTGTTAATTGCACGAGACATGCTCGCCCGTCAATAATAAATTATGTTGTATTTATTTTATGTGTCCACTGTCTATTTAGTGAAATTATAAAAATTAAATAAAAGTATAATAGGAATACTTAATACAACCGAAATTTACGTAGTATCAGCGTGGGTAGTATAGTGTATACATGGAGGAGGGTAGTTGTTCATAAGACTATAAATACAGAGACAATCGGTTATGCGGGGCAGTTGTGTGTGTGTATTAGATGTTTACATTTCATAAGAAATTATTATCATCTTGTTCCTGTTTAATATAAGAATAAACAAGAACATTTAATCTTTTAATTACACGCCATAAAATATAAGGGTAACTTAGCGATGATAATTAACTAAGCGATGGCTGTAAAGAAAGACTGAGACCAATTGCTCTATGATTTGTCTGCGCAAGATCTATTATTTGGAATTTATCAGATTCTGCGTGTTTTTGACTTTATCTTCTTCGTCTTCTTCTTCTTAGCGTTTCGTTGGCAAACACTATATGGTCTTGGCCCAGCACTGGCTATGTTCTGGGCCAAAATGAACATGAGTGCATCGACTGCCATTAAGTACTCCTGCGTGCAGGTGTTAAGACACGCAGGGCACGATAAAAAATGCCATACCGTTTGAGCAAATCAAACTGCACAAACAGCTCATAGCGTCGGTGGTGTCATTTGTGAATTTCTATCTGGATACTTTCTCCTTACATCTGCCAACCTGTGCTTCAAGTCTTGAAATATTAACTTATTTTATGTATGTATGCCATAATCTGATCAAATTTATTTAAGATAAGAAATTAATAAGTGTAATTTTTTTGCTAAGTATTTGGTGCACCATTTTAATTTCTAGGTGGACGATATATGTGTTATAGCAGAAGAGCTAAAACGTTAAAGTGGACTTGATTAATATGAAGTGAAATAAAAATTACTTTCATTATTGATTCTTAAATAGTTACATAAACATTTTAACAAACAAAAAGTAACTGGTTTATAGAAAGTAGCCTGAAGAAGATGACAGTAGTTTGGAAAATCCAATATGCACGCCTCATAATGCCTACCTATGAAATTTACATTTTCATTAATTAGAAATATGCGATGCCGAATTATACATTTTCAACAGGAAACGGTGCGTCGTAACATTGAAGCTAATAAAAAAAAAACGTAATACATATGTTGACTGTTTTGAATATGATTGTGCCAAATCCACACACACGGACTTCCGTACGTCTAATTAAATATTTTTTCGTACACTAAATGGCGTAATTATCTTTTCATAGTATCATAAGTGATAAAACACCAGTTTCAATTAAATCTATGTGTATTTACATTTATCAACTAGTGCCGAAATCCCTCGGTTTTGATTAAATGAGAGTAGAACACTCCAAAAACGCTTCGCGTTGTGAGGCGTGCAATGCTTTTCAAAAGAGAACGAATTATTCAGTGTTAATATTCCATCTTAGAGAACTTGAATAAGATTTTCATTCGAGTATTATGTGATAAAATGGATTTGAGGTAAATTCTTCTTTCAATTAATTACAATAATATTTTGATTCGTAACCCCTTTCCAAAGTAGATAAATGAGTGCCATATGTCACGATCCCAACGTATTGGCTTATTTTACACTGTTTGAAAAATTTGCTGATGTAGTATCATCGTCATTAGATACTGGATGACCAACTTCATCAGTCATTGCACTGTTACGTTCAGCCTTCGATTCAACTCAGGAACGTACTCAGCACACTATTTGAACTGAATGCCTTAGATCTGCAACGAGTGTATTTAAGCATAGCGCTGTATTAGCAAGCCGCATTGTACCGAGTTCAATAAGTTCCATATGATTCATTAGATCTACAACAACAAGTAACTAAAGTTTTATATCAATTCTTCATCCTTCACCAATATCAACCTATTTTAAGTATAGATCTCCTCCCACTTAAGCCATTATTTGCCTATTCCGAGCTAATCACATCAAACTGTTGTAGATCTAAATAAGATAATATTTTGGTATAAATTTTGTTCCTCGTACTCGTTACTTTTAAAATAATCTTTTTAGTTTATTTTGCCATTATTTATCTTTATTCTCTGACTTCTGCTGTCTCAATATTTCTGGATACTTAAATCCTGCGAAACAATTCTTTTAACTTTCCTTTTTAAAAAACCAATCAATTAACTAGTACTATAGAGGTGCAATGCGGTCTGCTGAAAGCGCTTTATTTTATTACTAGATATGACTTGAAGATTTAGTCAAAAGAGAGAAGGGAGATAAATAAAGTTGTGTGTTTCAGGCGCGCCAACACGGCCGCCATCCTGTGCCGTCGAGCCCGCGCCCGCACAGCCCGGTCCATCCCGCCCCCACCGGAGTACGCGCCTACTCTTGCCAACACTGGGAGTCGAGACTCCTCGCGCCCCCGCCCCGACCCCTCTCCGCCCTCGAGCCACAATCGCCATGCGATGTCGTCGAGGTATTGCCTGTCTTGTTGTGCCTACGTGTCGATGTACTAGACTAGGGCTTTGTGCGAGCTGGGCAACCCACTACGATGACCATCAGCTATTCTAAATTTGAGTCCTGGACATAGCAATATTCAGAACTCAAACTGCTGTGTCTGAGCTAATTGAAATATTTTCAAAGTATACCTATACACCGTGACTCAACACTACGGTCACTCCTCAGTCTATATCAGAAAGCATTGTTCAGTTCTTCTTTTGAGTCCTGAATATTCAGGACTTGAAGCCATAACCGCGACAACAACACCATCACTAGACGTGACAGCATTGCCGCCACTTCACGCCGATTTCATGTGAGAAAGAGGTACTGCTACCCGGACGCGCCGGCCCAATTCGGCTACAAGCATGGCGCTACCTCTAATTAAAGGTCACTATGCGTCCTGAAGATATAGGACGGAAGGACCAAGCGAAACTATACGGATTCCTTGTAGGACTGCGGAACCCTAATCACTTACTAAGGGTGTATGTACCATTGAGCTACTGAGACTAACTTACACTTCAAAATCCTCCTTGAAATGATTTAAATTCGTTGCGTGATCTTTCTTATATATAAAATTCTCGTGTCACAATGTTAGTTACCGTACTCCTCCGAAAGGGCTTGACCGATTTTTATGAAATTTTATATGCTTATTCAGTAGGTCTGAGAATCGGCTACTATCTATTTTTTATACTTCTAAGTGGTACGGGTGGCCCTCGCGGACGAATTCGCGGGGCACAGCTATTATAGATATAGATGGATGACGTCACAGATGTTTATCATTTAAAGGGCAGCCTTTAATTATTCGCTCAAACAGTATTAAGCATATTGAACGAATTGTCTACCAATCCAATATATCTGTAGCATAATGAAATTTCAGTAACAATTCAAAGTTCTTCAACGTCAAAGGATACATCCTTGACATATCATTTGGCGAAAACGAACTCTATTACGCTGAGAATAAAGCATAAGTTCATTTAAAGTACTGTTTAATCAAAATCTTATGACATGAAAGCCATAAACAGATCGGCCCATTAACAGAATCGGCATTCGGTTAATGACAAGGTAGGCCAATAAAAGCACTTGTGAGGTTTAAATCACCGCTTTTATTGTTAACATCATTAACAACAATGTAATGAAACTGCAGCCATATTAATTACACAATACAATTTGCTAAAATTCGTACAGAGTAAAATATTTTAAAATTGCACGTAACCATTTCAACAATATTGACATACATAAAATATTGTTTTATTATAATTGATTTTTTTTTTATTTATACTCTATACTAATAAAGCTGAAGAGTTTGTTTCTTTGTTTGCTTGAACGCGCTAATCTCAGGAACTGCGAGTCCGATTTTAAAAATTCTCTCAGTTTTAGATAGCCCATTTATCGAGGAAGGCTATAGGCTATATGATCACGCTAAAATTGAATCTATTTTTTTTTACCTAATTTTACGTAGACAAAGGCTCAGCTAGTTACGTCGTACAAGAGATAATAGGAAAATATGTACGTGAAGTTTTATTATTTTTCCGTTATATTGTAAAGGATATTTCTACAGAGTAACAGAAAAACTACAAAAAAACATTATAAATCTTCAAAGAAACAAAAGTAAAGTTAGTTCAATAGCTCAAAAGAAAAACCACATTTAATTAACCGACGCTGGGGTCGGCAGTTGGCGAGATTATTGAATAAAACTTCGTCCTTTTCCATTTATCTTTGAAAATATTATAGTATAAATATTTAAATTGCCTTTTTCTACGGTTTCGTCCCATTAGTTCTTTCTTCGAAGTGATTAAATGAAACTCGATAGAAATCAATTCAATGAGGCGATTTATATAATTTTGCTCTCATAATAATACATACGTAATACGACAAGATTCCTTGTTGGAAAATTGTTTCAAAAATTCGAAGCTTTCGTACAATAAAAACTGACCAAGACCGTCTCAATGCATATTTATATAGAAGGGTATCGTATCTGATACGCGATAGGGGTATTTGTTCAATAACTTTAAAATAATTTTCCTAATGAGTTTTTAGCATGTTCTATCAGTCTGGAAAATTTCAAGAATCTACACCGAACAGTTTTGAAATCCCAGTGTGGAGGGGGTCACCTAGCGTGGGGGCGGAGAGACGGACGGATGGACGGATAGAACGGAACTATAAGGGTTCCTTTTAGGACTATAGAACCTTAAAAAGTACTTATTGCTTGTGGATGTACATTGCATATGAGAAGAAATCTCCTCCCCTAATGAAAGAAAAACTTGATGGCCGTTGCAGATTGTTCGCTTAAAGTGGCTACACTTTGGGCCTAAAGCATAAAGGCCGTATCACAATTGCCGAAAATTCCTTTACCATTAAAGCAACTAGAAAGAGGAGGTCGTGACCTAATCAGTGGTCGGCATTTGAGTCGATCGCTAGGTTAAGCATCTCTTGCTGCGACCGAAGGTGACCAAACCTAGCACTGGTTTATATTCGATATCCGACCTCCTCCGTGTTTCGGAAGGCACGTAAAACAGTGGGACCCGATTAATATCACTATGTGATATTGTCGTAAGGTTGTAGAAATCGTGGGGGTTCCGAGGATGACGTCAGGTGGCATTCGGTCATCTTAACTCGCCCTACAGCCACATCCTCTGCAATCTAAGCGGACCCTGGTATTTAATCGGGATAACGCTTGGAAGAAGAAGATTAAAACAACAAGAAGAAGGAGAAGAAGAAATAAAGTTGGCACATATATTAGATTTCCGTTCAGTAATTATAATACTCCAGAATATAATTTAGTATAAAACCGCACACAATAACATCCATCTTACACACACACACACACACACACACACACACACACACACACACACACACACACACACACACACATACAAATTTGTGCAGGAAAATAAAGTGTTAGTAAAAATCTTATAAAAACGAATGTTAGTAAACAATTAAAAAATTAAAAAAAAAAATTGAATGCTTGGGTCGATAGAACCACAATCATACTGGACTGTATGCAGTCCAATCCATTGGGCTAATATGGGTGAGTCCCATCGGTCCGCTAATGAATGAAAATGAATGTTTGAATGAATGATGGTTTACATTTTAAGTATCACTAGCCGACCCGGCAGATGTTGTCTTGCGGGAATGTTGACTTCTTTGCTAAAGCCACCTAACCAATCTCCTTTGAATGTTTTCCAAAAAACGTGACACTGATCGAATGTTTTATGAGATATTAATTTTACATAGCACGTCTGTGAAAAACTCTCCTTATGTATTGAAGTATTTTGAAGTAGTGACCAAATGTGCATTTTTAATCATTCTTTTCAGTTTTCCATTTTTTTTTTTAAATATTTATTTTTGTATATTACGTTCACACGATTTACTTCGCCATAACGTCGGGAATTTGATACATGCGAATTCCGAGTTCCAATTTCAATCGTGCTAGCACATATTTAGCAAGCAAGTTGTTTATGACTCAGGCGCGGATCCACCGTGGAGCTACATAATTTTTATCCTTTAAAAATTGTTTTGTTCTCATGAAACATAAATGATAAGTTTTAGGCAGTTGATATTTTGGTAACTTCAAATGGAATTATACCTAGTAATAATTTACAGTATTTTTTTTAACAATTTGCCTTTTTCGTTAAATTTGTTAAATGACCCAAAGCGAAAGGGTTAAAGTCGTGTCGAGTCCATTTTGAAATTGCCCCCCGAAACTATCAAATCGCCCTCCAGTGGGACGTGGGCCCCACGTTGGGAAACAGTGCTATAGAGCCAAAAACCGAATGCGAAGAGTTCGTCCCCACTCGATCCAGGTTTTTTTATACAATGTTTGATAGATATGCTTCCTTGTTACAATATCGATGACGTAACATGAAAAACAACCACAAAATGAGATCACAGTATCACGCGGCTGTGTAGTGATGTCGGAATTAATTTTGAATTTAATTAATATTATTAGTATTAGACCCTGAAGCAAATGCCAAGGTTCAAGCATTTTAATTTATTTACATATTTTTGGGGCAAGCTCTGCTCATCTGCTTAAAGGTCGTCTGTAGAGCCGTGACATATTACGCAGTCCAAATCGTATTATATGTGAGTATAACTTTTACTCTTAGAAATCGATACCTCCCACGTAAATTGTTGTAACCCAAAATTCCCAACTTCACAGTAGTGCGTTACAAACATATAAATTGAAATAAAATCGTTATTATATGACACATTTGCGTATACTATTATATATTCAATTCATTATTGTATTAATAAGGTATTAATAAGTGAGAGTTATATTAAAATTTAGGTATTTGAAAAGCTGGGAATTTGGGGTTACAACAACTTACGTGGGAGGTATCGAAATGTGAGATAACTCCAATAGCGCAATTGTGGAA
Source organism: Charaxes varanes (assembly GCA_024363005.1). Classification (NCBI taxonomy): domain Eukaryota; kingdom Metazoa; phylum Arthropoda; class Insecta; order Lepidoptera; family Nymphalidae; genus Charaxes; species Charaxes varanes. The sequence goes on along the minus strand of JANCMC010042188.1, from coordinate 238,356 downwards.
AGGACGTATTGAAATATGTAAGGTTAACTCGTTGTTATCAACGCTTTTTAGGGTTCCGTAGTCCAAGGAACTTTTATAGTTTCGCTCTTCCCGTCTGTCCGTCCGTCGGTCCACCCAGAGATTTGACATTTTGCATGTTAATAGAACATACTAACGACTCACAAGGAAAATTATTTTGAATGAAATCAAACAACTTTTGAAGTTATTTAACTAATAAATTAATCTCTTACAAGGAACCCTATTATATAAGTTTGTCTTGACACATACTTGATCAGTTTATTAATTTATTACTTGAAAAACATTTGTGGTGTTTTATAACACGTACGTACATAAGATACATTGTGGTATTTGTGAAGAATGTGCAGTGCCCAGACAAGCCGTATAGGGTTAAGGGCGCGAAGAATTTTAATTTGAGTTAATTATTGTAAATCGATGAATATGAATTAAAAATGAAATTTTTCATTCAACTTTAAAAAGTTTTCATGAATAACTTTTGTTTGAGAGATATATTAAGAGGAATAACTTTATTGTATATTTATCCTTTTCTAACTCTTTTTCATACCAATGTTAGCTTTTTTTTTTCAAATATTTATATGTTATATTTATATCGTACCAAAGACTATTTATACGAAAATCTAAGTTATATTTACATAATTTCATTTCATTTTAAACAAACACCAACGTACGACACAAAGAGAAATGTATAATTTTCCTCACCCGTCCGACGTTCTTCAGGGCTCCGGTTTCTTGGCCACTGATACCGTTGCTGGTTTCGTATCTGTATTGGTACTGGTCAGGGAAGACATCGGCGTCTTGTGCCACGATGGAGGCAGCTTGGTCTGAGGTGCGGAGGTGGGCCACATCAGCGGCAGCGAATGCCACGAGGGCGAGGATTGCTACGAAGGATTTCATATATAAATAAAGTTGAAATTGTCCGCTTGTAACGTGAAAATTGAATTATTTTACGAATTGCTTACAAAAAAAAAACATTTTCGTCTGTTTGTTTATCCGTCTATCTGTTTGTTCTAGGTAACCTCCGAAACATTTAGACAGATTTCGAAGTGACTTATAACTCATATTACAAGGAGTAACATATAAAAATAATTAGAGTTCCGCAAAAATATAAATACCGTCAAACGTAACAATATTAAATTCACGTGGACAAAGCCGCGGGGTATAGCTAGTAGATAAATAAAATTGAAGATAATTAAACTTCCCTATATACTATCCTCCTTAGAATCAGCTATATTCTGATATAATTTAAATCATAATTTCTTCCTTAATAATATGGGATCTTGTTAAGGAAGAAATAACGTAATTTCTTCATAAGACGAAATCTCTTTGATATTATAAGTAGAGCAATTATTTTCGGTATGATCTGATTTGAATTACATGTATTAAAATATAATACTGAATAGAGAGAGAGAGACAGATGGTCGACTGTCGCATTCACACCTTACCACTTCTTCTTAGCTTAATGGCTTGCTTTTGTGCACATACATCATGATGTCTTAGTTGTTGTGTAATATTTTCTTATTTATATAGTATAAAATTACGTCATTTCCCGGCCAAGCACACGTTGATCCTTTAAACCAAGCCACGGATATTAATGCGGTATTTGTCAATAGACAGAGTGATTCAAGAGTAATGTTTATATGGTTAAAGGCACATGGTCTATGTCAGAATTTTCATTACTTTGTATGAGTAATTGAATCGATTACAACGGGGCGTGGATTGTCGGGCGATGAGACAGAATTTTAATAAAATAAAATCACTATGTAATCACTTTGGTATAATTAATGTCACTAATCAATTATAATTACAAAAGTCTTGATTCACCGATAGGATCTTTTCTGATAGAAACTATGACGCCCGCCGAACACATGGATGCGTGCGCGCTTACTAACTATCCATCGAATCGGCATCATTACAAGATGGCCGCCCTTCCAGTGCTCGGCGTTACGTCAGAGTGACAGTTCTGTTACTACCATAAATTATTAAATGACAAGAACTCTCCATTAATAATGAAAGAACATACATGAGATACATAAGACTGGGCAAACCTTGATTACCCGTTCAATTTTACTTTTATTCTTCATCTGACTTTTTCACACTGGTACACTTGCAAATCAGCGCCGATGCGTTGGAGCCATTAAAAGAAAGAAAAAAAAATTGACGTTCGCCGTCATATATAGTTGACCAAGAAATTGGTTTGCCATGCTAAGGTCGAATGTCGTTTGAATGTCGTTTGCACGTCAATTAGTTACAAGGCATATTTTTGCTTGTTATGCATTACGTTAATTTGTAACAATAACCATTAGCAAAATTTTCTTCAACAAGGAACTGTCATCCAAAATGGTAAACGAATTTTTTGGTCGTCTATACCAATACAAGCATATCTACGGATCGGATCGCTAGTTTTAATTAAAAACGCCATTTTTAATAATGGCCTACGAGGGTCCTCAAAAATATTGAGTACAATTCGATACCCGAAGGGCGTACTGATATTACATCTCATTTTGTGACGAGTTGAATGAAAATTGACTCGGGTCTTTATGGGCCAATCCTTGTTCCGTCCAATTGGGAAAATGTGTGGGGTCGGATATATGGTGTATCGTTTCGTTTTGCAATGTTCCTTTCCCCTTTCCTATATAACTTTTATCTATACGTCAACTTTTTGTTTCCTTATAAGTTACGTTGGCATACTTTGCTAGCCTAGATACTTATGAATCATTGTTTTCTTCGTTTCAGTGTGCAATGCAATTTCTTCTTAACCATACAAAATTTTATCTTACGTGGCAGTCCAATTCTTTATAAACATTACGATGCTAGCAACATTTTGTTCCTTCATAATTGACATTGCTACGCGTTGCTAGTCTAGAAACTCTCATACATTTGGTTAGATATCTGCAAGAATTTTGTTTCATTACAGAATATCATGCAATATCTTCGTATGAAATAGTTAATAAAATAAGTATCTCTCTTATATACTATTTAATACTTCTTTTTATGTCATAAAAAAGGCTTAGGTAAAAGTTAGTATTAAATATAGTTTAATTACTTTGTGTCATACGCTTGCTTTCATCCTAGTCCTCATTGCGAATGTATTTAGTTTTATATTCTGAGTGTAACTTGTTCCGACATGTTTATTGCCCGGACGTATCCTACCAGAGCTTGACACGACATGTCGTTTTGAATTTTGACATAACTCATACCAATAGATAATATTACATTTGCCTGAACGAAAAGTTTTCATTCAATTCGACACATAATATTATGTTGACTGTCATTTGTATTTTAGATGGACCCACTAAGGTGGGCCAATATTACAGACTCTTGGATGCCCACCAACCACCAGATGGGCTGAGAAAATAATTGTCGTACCGATTTGGTTGTGTTTGAGGTTGTGATGTTGTGGTTGGGATCAGTCAACGCCCGGTATCCACGAACTCGGCCTTAGAGGTGGCACCCGGAGTATCTACTTTCGATCGGGAGCCTCACCCAGGGCTTCGCAAACGGCTGAGCTTCGGCTTGCCCCAAACCTCCCGCCGGTTAAAGTGGCCTTCACAAGCTGTGAAGGCCACTTTAACCAACAGCTTATACGAACAGAAAAATAAATAGCGGCCTGAATCGCCAGATTGTTCGCTGCAGAATATCAAGTGACGACGATCCTCAATAGTTATTTTTTTTATTTAAAGAATATTAGGAATAGTCCTTAGGTATGTATGTCTAATTTTCTCATTTTCCCTTCCTACTAACCTTAAATTAAAAGCTTGTATTAGGTGTGGGTGCGACAATATCCCAACGGCGGTGGGGTTTGAGCCGGGTACCATGCAGATTTCAGTCCATACCTTATACCGTTGAGCTATTGAGATCCTCAGTAGTGAGGGAAGGATAACAGATAGATTTCTTTAGTTGAGGTATTTCCTCAGTCAGATAGCTACTCGTATTAATTGGACGAAATATCTCGTTACGTCCTATCTCTACTAAATGAAGTAATTGCTTAATATGCTTCCAAGTACAGTCGACCAAGAAAGTGATTTACCATTTTGGATGACAGGTCCTACTTAAAGAAAACTTTGCTAAGGGTTATTGTTAGAAATTAACCTAATGCATAACAAGCAAAAATGAGCCTTTTAACTAATTGACGTGCAAACGACATTCGACCTTAGTAGTGAACCAATTTCTTGGTCGACTATACATTGTGGCCGGTTGACGAGTGTTACGTGGTAATTACGTTTACTATCGCGATCGTCACGGGCTGGGGTGTTTCTTTCCAGTCGATACTCACTTTAATAACATACGTATTACTAATGAGAATTTCTTGCGTACATTCTTTACTTTAATTTTCATGTTTTTGTAATCGCTAGTCAATATTCGATGAGCTGTCGAGAAAAATGTATGCATTAAATATAACTAGAGATTACCGTCTATAGCGGACAATGACCTCTTTTTGCGAGATAGTTATCTCACAGATAAAGGCATCGGAACTAGAGCGAGAGTAGCCGGCCCATACAGGACAGCCGAATCAAGGAAGAAGGCTGCAAACCGCCCTCATCCGCCACAATAGTGGAGAACATAAGGGAAAGTAAACCAGAACCTATCGCCGTGGCGTCATGGTTTAGAGAGAAAAATTTTCCTATGACGCCCCGCTGTGGCGAGGAGGGTGGACCCTAGTTATTAGTGGATATTCCGGCTTTATCCGACAAGTCCCACATTCCCAGCCAAGACTATAACACGAGTACCGTGACGGTTGGGGTGCTTGCATTTTGCAGAAAAAAAAAATAAACACAAGAAATCGTCAGATGCTGGCCGAAATTTAGCTATAAATCTTTAGATTTGCGTACTATACGCTTATTTAATGCTACATATATTTTAAATTTAATTCTTTATACGTTATATTCATATTTGAAAACGAATATACCATAAGGTCGTCATGACTACGCTTTGACACTATCTTAATGTAAGTGTATACATGTGTGTGTAAATAGTTTCGCAATGGTTGCGTGAGGTTTTATTTTATTAATTAAATTAATTAATAATGTATATTTTCTAAAAATATTAGCATTCGCACACCATCATCTATGATCACCACCATCTATCTATCTATATAAACTATAGTTTTGTCAAATTTCATAGTCCACCGTCCGCCCAATTTTCGTAAAATGATACCGAAAGTTTTTATTTCACTTATTAACGTATAAATAATCGATAACATATATAAATGTAAAAATATTAAGTTTTAAAATTTGCGGGAAATATCTATGAATTTATATTACATACTTTTTATTTTTTTACATTCGTTTATTCTTAGATTTCACACAACTTCATACTTTAAAAATAAATTCTTAAACTGTATACAATAATTTATTAAACTGTCGCCTTTGTCTAAAGTTTAAAAAAAGTAATAACACTGAAAAAAAGAAAAATCGTTTTTGAGTTTTCTTACTAAATGTAAATGTTCAAGAATTTTGTTGAACAAATAATGAGTAATTATTACGAAGTTACCAAAATGACACAAATTGGCGTAACAAATTATTTCACTGTTTCTGATTAATTACATACTTATCATACCACTGAAATCTGAATTAAGAATGATTGTAATAACACAATACGGTTTGGTTTCTGTTATGGCAGAAATTTTATTCGTTTTATGTCGGCGCCAGACAACTCAACATGTTTGTACATTTTTGTCCTGGAAGACTACAAAGTTCTATAAACCTTTGCGCAGGTACACATATTCCCCTGCCACAGTACATGATCATAGAAATGAAGCTATGTCTGGCGCTGGCATTATAATAATCACCTGCTCGCATGACAGATAAAAAAAAAACAATTTTTTATAAACTTTCGTTCTCTCTAAGTGTTTTCGGCAAAGACAATGTTAGTCCGATTTTTGACACTCAAAATCACCGTATACGTTCATATTCTGTAAAAATTTTTGGGCATAATTGAAGTTTGTCTTAAATTTACGAAATAATAAAATCATATCTCAAAATAACACAAGGAAACTCATAATTTGGGAATTTTTTGATAAATTGAGAATATTTATAGACACGTAAGGCTTAGGCAAAGATTTGCACTCCTTCATTAGGCAAGAGAAATGGGTTGCATTCAGGGAAAAGGGACTGTTGACAGGCGACAGGATTATTATTTTTTATATATAACAAGGGGCAAACGGGCAGGCAGCTCAGCTAAGTGTCTACCGATGCCCATGGAGAACGGCAACACCAGAGGACTCGCGGATGCGTTCCCAACCTCTAGGTTGCGCAAGTCCAGGCCATTGCCTGGCCGAAGCAATTTCGTGACATTCTTGGACGTTGAATGGAACTGCTTCGGCCCACAAACTAACCGTACATTGCTGACCTTCGCTAGTCAGAGAACCAACCAAAAAAGAAGGGCTACTAGTAATAGAACAGACTAATTAACATCGAAAATATCGCATATTTTTTTTGTCCCTGGGAATTGCTTTTCCGCACTACCCCGTTCGCAAATAATTCCATGATGTAGGAACATTTGCGAACGGAACTGTGGGGTTCGCTAGTTCTGCTAAAATATCCACTAAAACCCAGCGTGGCCCTCATCATCCATAAAATAGGGCACCAGAGGATCGCTGTCATCAAAAACATCGCCTGCCTTTACCACCTTGCTTACGTAAGAGTTAAAAAGGCAAAATCTGACGCGGTTGTACCCAAGTGATAATCTGTGTTAACAACAAACGAAAACCTTTGTTTTCGTCTTTACATGTTGGTATGTCTTTACATAGGCAAAATTTTTCTGTACTGTCAGTCATGATAACATCAGCTCCCATATCATGTGAACCATGCGAAACTTTCGCTTTTGTGGCAGATTAATTTACCCGTATAATACATGTGAATGCGGTTTCTTAGAGGAAAAAATGTGTACTGGATATTGTTACTGAGACTTTCACAGGCGTAATCGGATACGCTGAAGAATCAGCCGTTTTATTGGAAACATGAGTATTGATTTGTGTTCACATGCTTTCCAGTCTTGGTTTGTATTGCGATTAGACTTGCCCGCGACTTTGTTTCAGAACTACATAGTTTTTGGAGTTTACTCATTAAGAAACGATACGACACCTGGTATTAAAAAATGTGGGTAGTGAAGTCGAATGGGTCAGATGTTACGTGTTCCAGCGTTACGCGTTACACTTTTACGCGTTTCAGTGTTACGCTCGCCACTTCTCTTACACCGAGCGCATAGAGAAAAGGGAAAGGAGAGGGAAGGTGGGTGAAGGTGGGCGAAGGTGGGCTAATGTGGAAGAAATCGGGAGAGGTTGGGGGCAAGGCGCGCGAGGGTGGGCTAATGTGGGCAAAGATGTAAGGAGTACACACAATTTTTTTTAATTTACCTGCTCCTTTATATGCCGCGTTATGTAAGATAGCTATATATTGCTCGTCAACTTATTTATACCCTTAAATTGCTCGTTAGAAATGAGACAACATGTGACAAGGTCCTTAGTCTTTCTACTGCTTGGTGGCATGGCCTGGCCTGACATTACATATTTCTCAGTAATAGAGAAAAGTATACCTTAAATTACTTAAAGAATATGAGAATTACGAATACGTGATGTTTGCCTACTCGTTCTTACATGCAGGTGCCTTAATCATATCATATAGATTCGGCAAATTTGCAGAAGATTTGTTGCTGTCAGGAATGTTTATTGCTGTTTAATCAATATGAAATTTCGAAACCGTTCCTCGGGTCTGCGAGCTCATTATTGTATGCGTTATTTATTGTATTTCCGCGACGTCCAGCACGACTGGCCGGGTCGTGACGATTTTATAGATAATTGTACCTATAAAAGGGAGAATTGTAATTCGTTAATCGGAATCGGGATCATTGCTATCTAACTTTTAACGGACATTTTTACTTTAGATGGACTTGCTGTAATATGTGATGTGATGGTTTTCAAAAGTTATATGTTATGCAATATCTCATTTGATTGTGGACCTATCTTGGTGATTCATTTTGGTATTCTTGTACGACAATAATTGTGTTTGCTTAAAATTACGACCAGTTATAAGATACACAGAGATATAATATGTGTTTTTGTTTAATAATTTAAAATATTAGTTGTGTTGGATATATAACTTAGTATTATGTGAATATGGCCCAATTATTATAAAACAGAGAACTAAGAAGAATAAAAAAAAAATACAGTTGTGAAAGTGCAAAAAATTTTGAAAGAATTGTTTTTTTTCTGCACCAAATTTCATTGAATATACTTCAGGTGAATAAATCGATCCAATTGACAGCTGGTCTATACACAACAGTTATTTGACAATAGTAGAGTGCCGTGAAGGCTATACTTTATGACTTTTGATTGGGCCTTCTTTTATGAACTAATCGAGTCAAAATACAATAGAAATAACAACATGTTATTTTTTTACACTTAGTTGAATTTATTTAAGCCGCACCTTAACAATACGTTATGAAAGAGGCCCTTACACAACTGAAAGTCGTTTGGAACCGATTGCGATCGCCAGATTACAATTGCTCCGTGTGCGCAAACGTGATAATGCCATCGCTGTTCCTATTCAACAAAAGTTCCTATTCACTTTTATACACGAGATTGCAGATTGTAGTAATTTTTCCATAGGATCTGGGTCAATTGGAACTTTTGAATAAGATCGTGTTAAGCGAATCGAATTTGGGTAATTTTGAATTTCACTACTTATAAAAATAATGAATGCTCTCATAATCGTCAAATATGAGCCAGGTTTGTTAACTTTTTAACTTAATCATAACTTTTAATAGTAGATTGTTGCATCGAGCGCAAAGTAAGTCATTAATGCAGGAGTGTTATGGTGTTAATAAAAGTATGCGGTTACAAGTACATTAATTACTCTCTTCAGAAAGCAAGTGCGTAATCTACTTTTTTTTACAACTATGCTGTCCATTTCCATTTTATAAAAAACTTTTCTAACTAAATACGAAGTATCTAAGTTTTGTATGGTATAGAATGCGCGCCATTTGTTATTTTTTTAACCAAACTGGTTTTTTTTCTTAAGTGGATTTTTATTTTCAGCCAGTATGTTTCTGATCCAATGCATGCGTTTGGCATGAAACTTAATGGGAGACAATAAATTTATATCAAAATAAAATCAGTGCATTCATGAAAAACTGTACAACAATGAGATTTCATGCAATATTTGCGCACTGTTTTAGTTTTAAACAGAAAATGCGTCCTTTGTGATCGGTTTTGTAGTGCTTAATGACACCTTACTGCGCAGTTGGAGGAAAACAACTTTAATAATACTTTTATCAGATCTTCAAGGTAAGTTTGTGTTATTCGCTTTTCTATTTCGGCGTTCGTCCTTATTTTGTAAGTTCCATCAGTCTTGGGCCAGTTTGAGAATTTTCTATAGTATCTTGCATTTTGTTACAGGCAGATTGTTTATATATTAAATTATTTATTCCATCACAATATCTCCAACTCTTACCGCTCTATTACTTTTCTTCTTTTGTTTAATACCTAAGCAAAGTTAGCCTTTATGCGTACAAAACCATTAAAGCTTGCTAGTATGAAATATGCATTTTATAGTGGGAAATGAAACCGCTCTATTGAATGGCTAGTAAAGAAAATGAGGGGCTTAAAGCGCGATTAGATTCAATCCCATAATAGGCTGACCTCTAAGTCACCTTTTATGTCGGGTTTCTACACCCACCGCTCAAGAGGTTTATGGTTTTACTTCGAATGGGGTTCTATATGAGAAACCGCTTTCGTTTAATGAATCTATATGAATACATATAAATAAAATTGAAGTGTATGTTTGTCAAAATTACATTATTTCACTATATATACGATACCTATAACGAAAACACTAATTAAAACATTTTTGCCTGTCTTTCAGTCTGTCTGTCTGTTTCTTCCGGGTAATCTAATAGCTCGGTCATCTAAGTCAATAAAAGGGGCTGCAGAATGTAACGGAGCTGGGTGATTTTTGGTATATATCTTTATGCATGCCTGGTATATAGCTTTGCAAATGTTGCCTCAGAAGTCACAATAGAGAACGTTATTGCAGGCTTAAATATTTAAAGTCATATGCCACAAAAATCAATTTTTGGTGAATTTCAGGTAAACGAAACGTAAAAAAAACTTAACAGAAAGGTGAAACAAAAAATCAGCCAGTTCCGTTTCATTCCCCACTGAACTGTTTAGATGGCTATAAAGGATTACGGAAAACATAAAATCTGACGATTTTATTAAGGCAATGTAGCTAAAACCATAACGCGCTCCATAAAATCACGCTATAGGCATTATTGACTACATTACCTTACCTTAACATAACCTTATTTTTCGTTTCTGCACATAATCAACGTAAACAACTAGAGTCCTACAACGTTTTAGTAACTACATATTTAGAATCGCTGCCTCCCCACTATATAGGCTAGAGATCGGCCTAAGACAGAGGTTGGCAACCTTTTGGCAGGCATGGGCCACATCTTCAAAAAATTTGATATTAGCGTTACAAGAGGTCATGCATGTATGACGTCACACTGCTAGTACATAGAGTATCAAAGTATAGAAGTGTCAATGGAGGTTTAACATTTTTTATAACATGCAGTTGAGTTAAGAGGTTAAGTTAGTTAGGTACGTAGTTTACTCGCTAAGTTAAGCACTCATTATTGCGGCCAGGTGATGGATGGGTGATCTATACCCATAATGGATTTACGGCAACCTAAAGACGCGTAAAGCGGTGGGACCTGATTAATGTCACCAAGTGATATTAGTCCTCAGATTGTGGGGGTTTCAGGGATGACGTCAGACGGCAGTCGGCCATTTTTAACTCGCCCCAAAGCCACATCTTCCGCAATTTAAGCTGACCCTGGTACTAGACCTGGATAACGCTTAGGCAGAAAAAGTATTGTTTTGTGTCAATTTTTACTACTAAAGTAAAGTGGATCTAGTGGTTACTACATTTAAAATATACTTAACGCGGATTTTGTAGTTTATTTTAGAGAGGGCTTTATAAAATGTACCTAAAAAACCTATGTCCTAGTTGAGACGGACCTCAGTCTCAGACGTTTAAATAACATAGTGAATAAGGTAGCAAACTAACGAAGTTGTTAAAAAAAGATAGTGTTTTTCGTTTGATTAAGTTGTTTTTTATTACTAATACTTGCTCTTTATTTTCTTTATTGATAATTTGTTAACTACAAAATTATATTTTGTGTATTAATTTAGTGGAATACACTTTTCCTGTATCACAGTTTCTTTTGACTAGCACAGGAATAAGGGTCTTAACTCAATTGTACCAAATGTAACAGTTTCTTAAATAAATAAATTTCAAAATGGAAGTATTATAATTAAAATAAATCATAAAAAAGGGTTCACTTGCATATAATAGTAAAAGATATGTTAAACATTCCTATACCTGAACCTATATCAATGATATCTATGGACATCTTCCGAGAATAAGTTTGAGACAAATGCAAGCACGTGACGTAATATATACACGACAGTATTATATTTTATAACATACATTCTTATGGTAGGGAGACCAAAAGGGGATTTTGCGCAATACTAGAGCGAGTCAGACAATCGTATAGGAAGAATCTTTGCACCCTTTACTATCTCCCCCCATATTAAGAGTTAATATTTAATAGGGGTATATTAAAGAGTGCAATGATTTTTTTATTGGCTTTCTGCCTGATTTCCTCTTGGGCTCCCCTACTATTATGATAATTGTGATAATTTATGATAATAAATGATTCGAAAAATATCTCAATCCGTAAAATAATAATAAACGTATACGATATAACGCGATTAAATACAAAGTACAATATAGAAAGTTAACTACTATCGAACTATACATTCCATTCAGATCTCATTGCTAATAAACGTACAATGCAAGGTCTCACACATCACAGGCCAACAGTGGGCCTGGCAAGAATATTCTCGATAGATTTACTTACTTTTGCTTTCGAAACAAAACGTCAAATAAAACAGCAATGCTACCGTTTTACACAACTTAGTTTCTAAATATTGCTAGCACGAATGAAATCAGAACTCACTCGTATTGAATCCTCGACATTACGGTAATGTAGGTCGTGTAAAATGGAAGCAAGAACCTTCATTTCACTTTTCGTTTCGAACGTAAAAGTAAGTAAAGCTATCGAGAATATTCGTGCTAGGCCATCAGGGGCCCATATAAATAAAGGATATCCAAACGAATTCTCTCATAACGGGTCCCAAGTTCCGATATTCGTTTAAATAACATATTTTCATTACATAAAAGTAAACAAAACATATGCAAGGAAAATTGAGACTTCCAAAAATGTAGAGGTAGCTACATTCTTAAACGAATGCCCAAAATAATTAAATTATATTCATAAGAGTAGTATCATTCAAAAGTGAAATCTATTAAAAAATATATATGATAAGATGTCGGACTACTGCAACGAAATCTACATGTTTTCGGTGTAAACGCTTGCTTGGCATAACCGAGGCCCTAGCACGAACCGTTCGAATTGGACGAGTCGACTTTATTTAGGATGAAAATGTTCTTGCTAGACTCACAGGAGGCAAGTCTTTATCGTATTCAATGCTAATGCAATCTGCGTTAACACTAAGAAGGATCCGCTGTGAGCCCAGCACGAATATTTTCAAAGTTGACTCTTCGCGTCGAACGGTTCGAAATGTTCGTGCTAGGACCTATGTTTACACAAAAAAGTTCAAAACTCAATTTCAACGTTTGCAAAAGTTAACGATTTGTCAAATTGTAAGCAGTCATTCAACTAATTATTTTCTCTCTATAGTTTTTTAACCCATCAACTCTTTCCGACCGACCGAGCTGTCAGTTAAGAAATGTTCGGGGTGTTCAATAACACTTCCTCATCGCACAACATATTCTAGATAAATCATACCGTAAAGGAGGCCCCACTCCTAAAACAAGCTTTTAATTTAAGCGTAGTAGGAGGAGAAAAAGGGAATATTAGACTGTAAAAAAAGCACTTATACTTCACTAATTTTGTTCTCACGTCATAAAAATATATGAAATTTTCCTTAAGTCTGGTAAAGGAGTGGCTTTTTTTAAATTTTGTATTGAAAACTATAAAGGGGCTTATCTTTTACCGTTCTGCTAGGTTTAGAGTTCTACATTCAAGATGCAGTATCTGCTTTGCTTTATTATCTTATCCTCGGTGGAATACAGCATTATTATCGTCAGTTCTTTTATTAAATCTCAGTCAGTTGTTGGACTTACCTTCTTTAAATTTATTTCAGGTACTATCGTATGTATTTTTAATAATGACAATCAATTATTTCTTTTACTTCTAAAAAAACTAGAACTTTTCAATAACTAACTTTTGTCCATGGCTTCAGTTGTGTTAATACAGTTATATATCTCGGGAACAGTCAACTATGCCCTTGTATATGGAAAAGGACTTCTAACAATTCTATACAAAACTTATAATGACCTGTGAAGAAGTTGAGAAACGTAAAAAAGCAACACCATATTTCGTATGTTATGTGTATTATGTGCTAGTGTTTACTTACGTACTAAAAAGAAAAGTTAATCAAGAGTTCATATTTAACTACTGTAATCCATTAAAGATTAAAAGGAATTGTTATAATGTGTGTGTTTTTAAACTCAAACAGTGGGTAAATAATAACGAAGATTTTTTTAAAATCTTACTTGAAAAGTAAATAAAAATCACATTTATGTTTCTTAAAGACTTAACTTTATTTTTACAATATCAAGGTCCTATTTTATACAGCAATGTTCCTGCCAAATATATACCGCTACATGCAGGTGTCACTAAATAGTAAAAGTATAATTTTTGTGTATATTTTATATTATTGTTAATTACTATACACTATTTTCACTATACTTTGTTTTTTGTATCTTATAAAGTAAGAAAGTTGTTTGTATTTGGTGTTGTAATGCCAATTATAGGAAAAGCGTAAATGACTCTCTGTGTTGGATTAAACGCACGGATGGTTCTAGTTGACGCCAAATAAATCAATTTATTTCGGTCGGTTGTTCCATTTTTGTGCTGTATTTGAGCCGGAATTTATATCGCGTTTAGCTTAAACTTATTTTATTTATAGTTAGGTTTTTATTTTTAAAATGAAGACAATTTTTACAACTTTTAGCGCAACGGGTTCCAAACTTGCGTCTTATGAACAAGGACTTCTATTTCTTACCACTTCGAAACACTCCACTTCTTTTCGCCTTTAGTGTGTATATGCAACACTTGCTTTTTAGAAACAAATAAGGTCACTTTAGATTATAATATGCCTACTTATAGCCGCTACACACATATCGATAAATCGTTGCGAAAAAACTGAGCAGTTAAATCGAACGTTCCTAGAACTACCGTGAAGAACTACCGAAATAAGCGATCGCCATCCAACCGCGCCGTTAAAACTGTGCAGATTAATCGACAACGATCTTTCATATATACATATCGGTAAAATTGCACGGTTTCTTCGCAACAATTTATCGATAAATGTGTAACGACTATTAATATTGATGTGAAGGCACTTAAATGATGTGACACAAACATACTGTAAATATAGGTTTTAGTTCAAGAATACAAAACAGCAATGAAATGTATGTAAAGTAAATGCTTCAAATAGGTGGCACTGATTTGAATATGTAAACCACAAGTTTATTACCATTTTCCAAGACGATGTTTAATACCAGTTGATTCTGGTGGTAGACTCTGTCAGCATCGGAAATATTACGTTAAACAACGTTGGAGCAAACTCATCATGTATTAAAGATTTTTACCATCACTGGATATCTTCGCTACTGAACTTATTTATTTAACTTGCGTGTTGTTATTAAATTTGTTAAACCTTGCAATATATTCATACATGTTTCACAAAAAAGGTACTATTTTGAACTGCTCTTCAGTAACGTTCATACGCAGATTTAAGCAAAGTGATTTAGTTTTTCACTAATACTATCAGTTATTCTTAATTCGTTGCTAAATATATCATAAGTAAATTTAAATTCTTGACTTGAATATCTCAATTTTGCAGTACATTTTGGTAAGCACAATATATTGCTTATAAATGACAGAATCTCTCATTTTCAATGTGTTCCCTCATTACGCCTTATCATGTGAAAGAACTTTTAAAATGAGCCGAGTTTTATCGGAATTCAATTTATTTTTTCGGTTGCTTTAACATGCGGGCAAGATATTTAGAAAAGAACAAGAAATTTGGAAATGAAGGCGCCTCTGAAAGAAGTCGCATACATTGTTATGCGCGGTATGGCAAATGATTTATGAGGGCGATTTCTCGTCGGTTTATAAAGAAATTTGTTTGGAATTCTACATGGAACATTATTCGAAGAAATTGCTGTATCGTGTATGTTTATGTTAATATATTGTTATAAGTCGAGGAATGGGAATTGGGGAAAGAGCTATTTAAAATTGTATTGAAATATAACTATTATTGAAGTATTTACATAAGTTACTGGTTTAAATTATAGGTAGCGTCGCAATTGGAGTTCTTTTGACCTGCATCTGACCCGAATGGTGCGTCCGGTCGCACCCACTCCTAATACAAGCTTTTAATTTAAGCTTAGTAGGAGGGGAAATAGGGAATATTAGACATACCTAAAAGTATTCCTAATATTCTTTAAAAATATATATATATATATTACCGCTCCGCTCCCACTTCGCTTAACTCTACTCTCACTCCATTCCGTTCCTCTCACGTGTCCGCTCGATTTGTGATCACAGGTTTAAAGACATGGCGTCGCTGGGTGCCAGCGTGTCTACCGTGCGGAGGGTTGCGTGATTTATGCCAAAAACGGCACGACAAATAGCGGTTTGTCGTCGTATCACTCTTTCGTTCGCGCCGTCAAAATTCGTATAGCGACCCTAACGCTGCGTTCAAACCAAGCGTTAGCCACCGAATAACCTCACAGTCAGTTAACGCTCATGCAAGCGTTACGTTATATTCATTTATTTATAGATCTGCTTACACACAATTATACAAGAGAGCCAAGTAAAAAATACATTAAAATTATAAATCTATAAATAAAAATAACGTAGGTGAATTCATTTAAAACAGAAGACATAATTAATTAAACAAAGTAAGTAGGTAAGCTAAGTAAAAGGGGGTTTGAAATTTTGATTTCTATAAAATAATTTCGAAGTTTCAAAGGCGGTTATAGCGTATGTATGTAGTACATACCCTACATATGACACTCTATAACACATGAACGTCTGTTTCTAAGGTAGACAACTTAATGCCTGTGTTATAGGTATCAGACGCCTGAAATACACAAATATTGTCTTTTAGAAATATGTAAATACATACATATTGATAATACACCGACCCAGGACTCGAGGCGAGAATCGAATCTACAACCCATGGAGCGAAAGGCAGGGTCACTGCCAACTGCGCCAACGGGTCAGCCAATAGTAGTCGTGAAATCGTAAAGATTGTGGGGGTTCTGGCGATGACGTCAGACGGCAGTTGGTCATCTTAACTGACCACAACCACATCCTCTGTAATTTAAGCGGACCTTGGTACCAGATCGGGATAACGCTAGGTAAAAGAAGAGGTGACAGGGGTGAATTTTCGAGTTTGCTCACAGTAACGACAGCTGAAAAAAACGTTAGGTTTGAACGCAGCCTTAAACGTTCCAAAAATAGAGTGACGGTAAACAACGCTTAAAAGATGAAATCTCTCAGCAAATAAATAACGATTGTGTTGTTTAAATAGGGATTAATTTTTCGACCCTGTTTTTATTTCGTCTTATTTATTATCGCGTATTTTGAGGTTATTTTATTGCACTGAACACTTTTTTTTCGTGTTCTGTTGGGATTGCGTACATTTTTTTTATAATTTTGTCAAAACTTTTTTTTTTAACTCTAATAGGTTGAATGTATTTTCCTTATGTATTGTTGATGATTTGGTTCCCTTAGTTCAATACACTTCTAATTGTTTTAACAGTTTAAAACAAAATGGTAGAAGTTCTCAATATTTCGGAATATTTTTTTTTTAATTTCAAAGCGAAACTTGCGTCTAGTGCGCTATATAAAACCATTGCAGTGTCGTGCTCGTGCAGTGCGTTGCAGTGCAGTGTCATTTAATTCGATGGGGTAATATCATTATTTTTATAATTTTTGGTATTTTTACTAGGGATCGCCTAATAGTCGAAATTCGGCCTAATCAGAGATTTGTATATTTTATGCTTTTTTTTGCTTCTGATGGAGCCCGCTCTGCGGATGCACTTCGACCCGGTCGGATCTTTTGTACTCGCCCCGTCTCTTGTTCCTACAGGGCCTCAAAAATCCAGACGAGAAGTTCCAGGATCGCCTGCAACCTGATGGAACCGTAGTCTTCTGACCTAGAGTAGGCTACGCTAAAGAGATTCATTCCCATTCTATACTTTATGCTTTATGCTATATACAAAATTTCAATTCTTTGTGCAACGATAATGTAATATTTGTCAATTAATATTTTTACCGTCGCCATGATTAGGCTTTCACACAATCTCATAGTAAAATGTAAACGTATGTGTGTTGTAAAGTTTTGTAAATTGTTTATCATTTCTGTGCGAGAGATTTTATTTTAATATCTTAATGTATCAATAATGCATATTCTATTAAAATATTAGCATCCGCCTAACCTCCATTATATAAACTATAATTTTATCAAAATTCATACTCTTTCGTCCATACAATTTTCGTAAAATATTACAGAGTGTTTTCGCTTCACGTATTAATATATAACTTCGTAATTATATTCGCTAAGTAATTTACTTTTCTGCTATATACCTAAGAGTTAATGAATAAGGTAAATGAGTTTTTCGTGCTTCTTATTACGTCACAAACTCACAAATATGTCACTGTCTAACTCACCGCTGTTTGATCAATAGTGACGTGAACGCCTCTACTTTTTTCTTAATATTGATATAACAAGAGATATTTGTAGCGATTTTTCCACGAGAAAAAGTTAATTTAGCTATTACTATTTGACTGATCAACAAAATGGGTAAACGGGTCACGTCACGGGTACGTTCCCTTATGTTAGATGGTAATAATAATAGTGTGACAACCCTAATTTAAAGTTGGCTTTTCCACTATTTATGTAGAAGTTTTTTTCATATTTTATAGCTTCGTTTAGCGAGATTTAGTAAACGATTTATCGTGCATTACACTCGAGTTTAAAAGGTTTTAAATGTATAGCATAATCACCATTTTAATGGATTTTTCAAACGTAAGTAAATAGGAATGAAATGGCGCGCGCTTTTTTGTAATAAAATAAGTGCTTTGGTCTCGGCTAAATGTGTTAAATGTATTTATATGAATAAAACGTGTTATATCCCATTTTCTTTCAACCCACTTCTATGAAGGTTTTTGGCAAGATTTTTGAACTAGTTAAAAGAAGAAAAGAAGAACGGCTTCGCTGTTATTCAGAAGAAGGGGTAGCGCGATGATAAGGACGTCTTTGCGCGGAAGTTATGGATGAGATAAATCCAAGCAATAGGTAAGTGGACGGAGAAGGAGGCCTTTGCCCAGCAGTGGGACATTATAGGCTAATAAAAATATATATAAGAGATTAAGTTCAGTTTACTTTTCTTTAAGTTTTAATATTTTCAATTGAAGCTGATAAAAGTGCATTACAAATACCCAAGCTCAGAAACACCAACTTCGGCCAATTACAAAGAAGTGAAATAAAAATAAACGGAAAAAAATAAACCGGAAGCGGTCTCGGAAACGTCTATTGTTGTTGTTACGACGGCGGGCATCATATTCTAGAAAATATGACGCCACTTCCGGTTTCCGAAAGGCTAACGTTTGGGGCAAGTTTTTGTACTCATATAATTTACGCCAAGTTCGCATATACTTCCAGCGATATGACGATTTGTTGATTTTTGTGGAAGTACAAAAATATTTTTTTTTTATAAAACAAGGGGTAAATGGGCAGGCCGTTCACCTCAGTGACTACCGACGCCCGGAGACAACTGCAACACCAGAGGACTCGCAGATGAGCTGCCGGCCTTAGAGATATGAGTATGCTGTTTTCTTCAAGGCTCTTAAGTACTATCCGCTTGGAAATACCGAAGCCGGCTTCTGATTCCACGGAGAAATTGTGCGAAATAAATAATATAGGCATCTATTTATTATTAGTATTTGTTCATCAAAATAGATCTTCAATAAGTACAAGTTGATGCCACTTTGATTATTACACGACTCAACTAATCAAAAAAATCTATGCAAGAATCATAAGCATCAAGAATATGATTAATCATATTTCTAACTATCGAAATTCTCTTCTAGGTGGTCACTAAAGGTATTTGGAGATATTTCAAATGCTCATTTTTTTACAGTTTAGCCATTGAGGCTGTAACGCTAGTTAAAATATTGCCACAATGATCTCCATTGAAGCAAGGTGGCAAGCAGTTGTCTCCTTCAGTGAGAGCGTCATGTCTCTACCCGATGCACATGGAAGAGAAAGGGGGGGGGGGCGCCTGACTTTACTGAAGTGAGAAGAGTTTAAGGAAGAAGACGACATTTTGCGCGTCTCCTCCCCTCCTCCCCCCACCTTAAACATAATCCAGAGTACAATCATCCAGTCCATCAGAGTAGCAAAGTCACAAAGAAAGCCTCTGGTGCACTATTCTATGGATGATGTGGGTCCCGCTGGGTTTTAGTGGGTATTATGGCAGTGCCATCGAGCCCCACACTCCCGTGCGTAAATACATATCCCAGCGTAAAAAAAAGATGAAATAATGTATTATTTTGATAGATAGTCCTGTAGATAACATTTTTTTTACTTTACAGTCCTTTCTTCTAAAATTTATTAATAAAAGCTTTAATTTTATTCAGCCAGGAGTAAAAGTTTTGGATTTTCTTCTTGGATATATGTTATACTATTAGGTCCAGGAGTACGTCATAAGCCAACAGCCACAATTATTCGTTCTGGCTCACTGTAAACTAGCTGTTTCCACGACTTCGTCCGCGAAAAATTGAACGTGCGATAGCCTTTACACATTTAATCTGGCCCTGTTGAAAAATCGATTCTTAGCGGCTGTGTACGGACTATAAACTACCCTACTTACCAAATTTCATCTTTTTACGTCCAACGTGAACGACTAGACCGATTTCGCTAATTCTTTTTTTGCTGTTTGCTATTATCAGAAAAACGTTCATATGAAAAAAAAGATACTTGCGCGGAAAATTTAAGAATACTTAACCACTATATTTCTAATGTAACCTTAGCGCTTTTGAAAATTTAAAACGAATAAGATCGAGACCGAGAATGGGAACGGGAAC
Source organism: Charaxes varanes (assembly GCA_024363005.1). Taxonomy (NCBI): domain Eukaryota; kingdom Metazoa; phylum Arthropoda; class Insecta; order Lepidoptera; family Nymphalidae; genus Charaxes; species Charaxes varanes. The sequence continues at coordinate 218,079 of JANCMC010042188.1, read as the reverse complement.
GGAACGGGAATTATATTATGGGATCATAGAATGTAGTCACTAGTAAGTAACCCAACGGTAGAGCAGGACAGCGTCTGCGGGGTCCGCTGTTATATAAATAGGTTTTAGTTAAATAACTCCCCGGCCGTATGTACTAGTTGCAACGGTGCTAGCAGGAAACAGTTAAATTGCATACATTTATATTCGTGTTTTGTTGACGAGGTGTTAGAGTTGCCGGTTGATTAATTCGGAGATTGCGTGCTTTACTAACATAATGCAGCTAACTTCATACATAGTGATAACTTAGCACCAATGTTCACGATACATTGCGCGCTCAAGAATGGGATGAGGATGGCAATATCTGTAACCTCTCATTTCCGAGATGATTGATTTCTGTGATTTTATTTAGGACATTAAATGTGGCCTCATCGCAAAGTCTGCAATATTATGTCTTTTACACTACGTATAAAATATAACAACATCGTATATCATGGGAACATTCATTATCAACAATAAAATCAATACGCATTCCCTCAACATCATCAACTCTACTCTCATTTATTCAACAAAAGTATACTTTGTACGATCCATCGTCGAACAAACACTTTGAAATGAACTAGCTGCGCCCCGCGTCTTCGTCTACGTTGACCGCCCTTATCATTTAAGGGTTTAAAAACTGCATTTCTCATACTAAATTTTTCATAAAAGTAGGATAAGCCGTTTTGACGAGAATTTTATATATTAGAAGATCAACACAAAATCATCATCAATACTCAACCCCTCAACATTTATCTACACTAAACATATATATTTACACGGCACATTCAACAGTTCAACAAACTAAGTATCATAAATATATTTTAAAAGTTTATAGTTTGATTATATATAAAGATATATATCTATATGTATATAATAAAACAATCAATGATACATAACTAAATTTCAAGGAACTATTAACTATACGTAAACCATCGACCCAATAGTCATTTACACAACACTCATCCGCTCAACATTCATCCACTCAACATTCATCCACTCAATACTCTCGTGGAGTTTATATTCAACACTCGTTCACTCAACACTCAACCTCACCTCATACCTGAAAATTCCTTACGTATTGAGTTTTGTATAAAATGGCCACAGCTGCTAAAACTTTGAACAGCACTTTGTATTTATTAAAATTCATGATGGCGTCAGGTGTTACACTTTATAAATAAAGTATAGTTGTGGATTTTTAAATATCAAGAGAACAATCGTTATTATCAGCCAATATAATCGTCTAATACACGTTTATATAAATGATTGTGCTTTGAAAGTGTAAACTTTTTCTAAATATTTAGTCGTGGAACCAGCAGACGTTGTCTTACCGTTGACGTTGTATTTCGTTTGTTATTAGCCAATTAATCAATGGAAATTGAAAAAAAATATAAGGATTATATCATATATATGCCTCTTCCATACAACGTGACATTGGCCTATTGTTTCATGAAATAATAATTATATATATCATGTAATTGAAGGTGGCACATATTTTTGAAGGTGCTTGGAAGGTGCCTGACTTCGGGAACCGAAAATGAAGTTCATAGCTGATGCCACATAGGATTGTGAGGTAGGAAATACCGGGCACAACACACGATTCAAAAAATTCCTCTTATTACATAGACAAAATACTTTTGTGAATACATAAAAAGCAATTAGAGGAACGTTTTGCTCCTACGTAATCGAGCATCTCATTAAAAAGATAATTAAAAACTTTAATTATGAGCCTGTCGAATTTTTCACATTGTTTTTTAAAGAATTCGCGGGCCTGCTTCGCAGCTCCAATTTTATCAAGTTTTAATGAAAAGTAAATATCTCATAACGTATTCTGAAAGAATGAAACGATTCTACAATGGGAGATACGGTATTCCTCTTTTTTCTAGAAGTTTTTTTTTGTATAACATGGAGCAAAAGGGGAAGCGGTTCATCCAAAATTAGAACCTCTAATAAAGATAAAATACAGTACTTAACGTTACTGCAGTACTTGTGATGCTTGCGTTACTTATGGTATTTCGTTCTCTCGTATTAAAATTGAATTCACATAGATATTCTAAATTGGAAGCTTATTAAAAAACAGACAACGATGCGGGTAACAGCTTGTTCAGATATAATTGAACTAATCTAGAATAATCAAGATACACTTGAAAAAACAAACAATTCGCAAATTCTTATCTCAAAGAGCTCTAAATTATCAGCGCTAATGACCGTTGCAATATATCTTCAAATATGTATGACTAGTACAATGCCGATCAGTCTAAATAAAGTGTACGTGAAGTAGACGCATGCAGTCGAAAATGGGGCAATCTTAAAGGTACTGAACATTACAAGCGTAAAAAAGGCCGAAGGGAAAGTGAAATCGTAAAAGTTGTATCCTAAATCGAGGTAAGCAACATATTTTTAAAAATGATCACGATAATTCTACTTATAATTGCAATAATAGCCTTCTACTTCCACGGAATACGAAACTTTAAATATTGGGAGCAGCTGGGGGTTAAACACGATAAACCCAAGTTTTTCGTTGGTAACCATGGACGAAATTATCTAATGCAGAAAAGCGTAACTCAGTTATTAACGGAAATGTATTGGAAATATTCGAGTGAAAAAATAGTCGGATATTACCGTGCTTATCGCCCCGAACTGATAATTAGGGACCCGGAGATCGCGAAACGGATACTGACCACGGATTTTATGTACTTCTACCCCCGTGGTTTGTATACATGTAAATATCGGAAATACATGAATAATTATTCGTCTTTTTTTTATTTTCGATCACCTGCCAGTTTTTAAACCAGCAAATCAACTCTAGGGAACTATTTTTAATAAAGGGCGATTTACATCAGACGAGCGAATACTCATTCTGCCCCTGCTCTATCTCTTCTCTATATTCTTTTAGTTAAAACAGGCTTCGAGCATTCTTTCGTTGTTCTGTCTGCGTTCACAAAGATTCTAATTCTTATTCTAGCTTTTTGCTCTTTGGTTTACTGGTGTAAACAAGCTTCCGTTGACACTAAAAGATCGAGAAAGAATTTCCTTTTTTTTCGCTTTTGCTTTATTTTTGTTTGGGCTATACCCACCCTAAGGCAATTGACAATATTATAAACTACCGGAATACCACAATAATCATTCGTACAACTAAGTGAATGTGGAAGAGCGCATTAAGGATCAGAAAAAATTACGAAATTCTTATAATTATTCTTTATCTGTATTTTCTGGACAAAACGTCCAGAATGCCAATTAGCTCTGCATGCATAATGGACACGTTCAAATCAACTTTGAGCCCAGACTCTGTTTGGAAATGTAAAAAGGCTGAAAATTATGATTGGCTGATAAGTATAGATTTTCTAAAAATGTGTATTAAAGTTATAAATTGATAACATATAATTTTTAATCCTTGTGCTTTCCTTAGATGATTTTCTTCATCTCGTTAATATGCTATGTCCACCGTAGTGAACGATCCAGCCATGAGCCCAAATATTCTCATCATCACCTTAAATCTATTTCATCCTATAACCAATTTTGTTTTTAAAATATAGACTTTACTTTTTGATACTAATATATTTAACTCAATTTTCCGAATGCCGAAGCCAGACATGACTTCATTTTAATGATCATGTAGTGTGGCCGGGAACTTTGCGTAGCTGCGCAAAATTTGTAGAACTTTGTAGTCTTCAAGGACAAAAATGTACAAACACTTTGAGCTATATCTGGCTCCGGCATAATAGATGTGACATCGAATAAACAGCAATGTGTAATGTTTCAGTACAGTATCATTCGATAATACAGAACAAAAGCGTCTGCGTATGGGAATTTAAAACTAGGATTTGCTTATACTTTGCGCGAACAATATTAAATAATAATAACCATAACGGATCCCGCTTTGCTAAACCTGTGTATCTCTGGTAGTATAATAATCACCTTGAATATACATGTTACATATTTTATGACTTAATGCATTGTCCAGTCGAAATCAATAAATTACGCAACAGTAGATTTCTGTACTCAACATTGTATATTACCTACTAAGCTCGTTAGATTATGTAAAGGTGACTGACATTTTCTGAATCCAGTTGTATGCCTAGACAGTGAGTTATATTTTACAAGGTATTATTCTAATCCATTGCCTAGATCGTAGATATTAGTTGGTTGGATGAAATTACATAAAGATCTATTCCAGGTTTAGGAATATGTATTATTTTGATATTACGTCACTGTATCGGCAAAATATTCCATTAAAAATATAATTAATTTTATATCAGAATCTACTTTCCACCGCTAAGCAAAAATTAGACCATCGACCCTACCCCAAAATCTGTTTTGAGCTTGCCTTAATTTCTGCTTAAAGCTTACTTTGACAGATTTTCTGTAAGGAAATCTGTCGAATTATCTGCGTCGTATTGGTCAAGCAAATGCTAAACCATGATTAATACTGTCTCCGAAAGACTAACATGCCAATAATGCACGGAAATAAAATGATTAGAAGGATTAAGATATATTTTTACGTAAGGGATAAGATCAGCATAAGTTTTTATATAAATATGATAAAAATATTGTCACTTTTTATAAATCAGCAGTAAATACAGAATCATAAAAAGATTTTCCAGCAAATGTTGATAGGATCAGCCTTATTTAATTTAGTGTATTAGTCAATTTAATTGATTTAGGAACCGTAGAGTTTTTAATGAAACGAGGATGTCTTTGGAGAATTTCTTACAAAACAGGCCAATTAAAATTTTATGCAATATCTGCCGAAACAAAGGATATGTCTGGTGCGGTTAACTTGTAACTGCCCTTAATTAGCGTAGGTTCAGAGGTTTTAAGACTAATAACAGGATTTGTTATAAAAACTTTAAATTAATAGAATAAGACCCATGAAACAATAAAAACATTCGATTGGCCATTGGAAACTATAAGTTTTAGTCAACATTTTTACACAGCTAGTACTATAAAGGTGTATAAACTCAGATCTAATGTATGGTCCAAGAGCACAGGACGGCCAGATTTTCGTGTTATAATAAAGGCTGAGAGTTTTTATGTGTAAGTCCCTATACAGATAAAAACGACCAGCGAATATTAAACTTGAGTTGCGATTATTGGACAGATAACGGATAGTAAAGATGTGTACAAAAGTACCTTAATTTCGTTAAAGTATAAAGCTCAATTTTATACATATTTTCTTTAGAAGTCTGAGCGTCCGGGCTCTTGCTCTAATGATAGGAGAAATGCAAATACATAAATTCAAATTCAAATGATATTTTATTCAAGTAGACTTTTACAAGCTCTTTTGAATCGTCAAATATTTTAAAAGCGATTGAATAATCGTATTTTTAAATTTATGCAAACTATTATGCCAGATATCAGCTTCATGACTTTTGACAAAGCTGTTGTAATTTCTGCAAACTCGGTTTAGTACACCTGCATACGCGCAATTTTCGTAAGCTTAGCTTAGTTTCGCATTTTTTTTTAAATAACCTGTAATGTTCCACTGCTGGGCAAAGGCCTTCCAATCTTAGACCACCCTCCTCTATCCAGAGCTAAACCAATCCACTCCCTTCCCGCAAAGGCGTCCATGTTGTCGCGCCACCTCTTCCTTGGCCTACGTGGTTTACGGCGGCCATTGGGAGTCCATATAGTAGCAACATTGGCCCTCCTTTGCGAGTCCATTCGTGCCACATGCCCAAACCAATCACACTTAAGCTGGGCATGTTTTGCATTAACGCATTGATAAATATCTTTGCAAATTTAAATAATATTAAATAAATTATTAAAAACCCAAATCTATTTGAAAAGATATTATTTATCTTTAGCATAGTGTAGAGTGTATTTTCTGATGATATAATGGCTTCGACACGTGCGTTAAGATTCGAAAAAAAAAAACATTTCACTGCTGTGCCCTGTTTGCGGTATAGATGATTGGTTTGTTCCCTTACTTTCGGACTCATGCAAAGTAATACCTTACAACAAGTACGTTTAAGTATAACAAGTATATTTTCAAACAAATTTTAATATATTTATAAATTAACCTAGTTGAGCGTGTAATCACCTAATCCTTAATTCTAAACCCTTTAACGATAATTGATAAACAATACGGGCTTAGTTAAACGACTATCTAATCCCAATAGCATATTTTAAATGTTTGTTTTGTAATAACAGTTAACGGTCCTTACGTTTATAAACGCCGACACGGTTATATCGGGCTTGTACACAAAACCCGCCGAAGGAAAGTTTCAAAATTTATTTTTGGTATTTATAATCATGATGGAATTTATTATTCTAGCTAAAGCCGGCTATTTCGTCCTTTGCGTCAAATATATGTACATCTGAAATTAAATAGTGTTATATATTTATTTGTACTATTTCTAGTTTTCTAAGCGAATCTTTAATACTTATGAGCTATATAGGTAGATGTTTTAAGTCTATCTCTTTTTCTCTTTAATTTTCAGTAAAAATGACTAACAAAAGGAAGCAATACAAACAGAAGCAGAAATTTAATGATAAATGACGAAATGCCGTGACAAAAGGGAAAGAAGTAGTTTATAGCTAGCAGGCATGCTAAGAATAGATTTTTCTATAGGACCAGATTATGAGGTCAAAGGGATCTCCGCACTTATGCGGACAAAGTAGCGGAAAACAGCCAGTTTTTATATAGATAAGAGCCTTTATATTAATGTTATTTATCTTACCTTGAAAATGTTCATAGAATCTAGAAACCCGACATTAATACTAAATTTTACCCCTTAAGGGTAAAATTTCCAAGAGTGGACTCTTAATGGATCTTTACAAGACAGAAGATATGAGCTGCCAAAATTATAAGGTTGTGACCGCATGGTCTAAGATCAACTACCAGTTAATTATATAGATATCTATATATTTACAAGGGCGTGTGTATATATAAAGATGTAATAATTGGTCTATATAGTTGCAATAAAATAATACCAATACTCTCCAGCTAATATGTTTCGGCTTCCTTATAATCACACGAGCTGCCAAAAACCCAACGCGAAGATCATTATACACAATTTTGTGAGATGCATCTTAATAACGCCACAGCATCCCGCGCAAGATGACTTAATCGCGAGATGAAATTACCCTCAAAGGCAAACACCGACGAAAGGGAGAGCGAACAGACCTACAATTTTCACTCGAGTCTGATAAGTTCATCTCCTCTAATCACCGCGTTGGACGAGTCACGAACCGCGGACGGTCGGCCCTTAGCCAATATTAGGGACCGGATATGCGATGCCTTTGCCAAGATTTACTCGAAACATTAAGTAGATTAAATATTTGCTTTTTGCAACTAATGTTTATATTGTCACAATATTTATTAATTTACTAGCTTACACCTGTGACTTCGCCCGCGTTGAATTTAATGGTAGAGTCCAATTTCGATGATTTTTAGTTTCATGTGAAGAATCTTAATTCTCGTTATCACAGCATAAGTTATGTCTATTTTCTGTACTTATATATAACGCTGAAGAGTTTGGTTGTTTGTTTGATTGAAAGCGCCAATCTCAGGAACTACTGGTCCGATTTGAAAAATTCTTTCAGTGTTAGATAGCCCATTTTTTAAAAAAGCCTGTAGGATTATACCATCGCGCTAAATTTTAAACTATTTTTGTAACGACTTTGACGCGAATGAAGTCACGGGTACAGCTAGTACTTTATATATTCAAAAAAAATATTGGTATCTTCAATATCTGGATTCATTATTTTCGTTGTAACAATATTTTTTGACGATCAGCAGAAATTAGCTTTGATTAAAACAAATTAAAGTTTAGACGAGCTAATTTGGATTAGCAATCTTATGAAAAGTAAATTATGTACAATCAACACCATCACTAGACGTGACAGCATTGCCGCCACTTCACGCCGATCTTATGTGAGAAAGAGGTACTGGTACCCGGGCGCGCCGGCCCAATTCGGCTACAAGCATGGCGCTACCTCTAATAAAAATTATAAAGGTTACATTATTATAACATTTTTAGTTTTCTATTGGACATAGTTTCCACAATGTTTAAACTCGTGCTTATAAGGTTATTTAATTATCGACGTTGCCTTGATGATGAGCATCAGTAGATCCACAGAGGAGCTATCAAAAGTGGAATGAAATCTATAAGGTACCTGTTAAAATCCTCTTGATAAATGGGGTGGTGATATACTTTTCTTTTACATAACAGTTAAGCACCTCTAGCCGGGAAATCCAAATGGTGGTTGCTAAACTTTAAGGATAGCGGAACACCAACCCAATACCTTTTATTTTATGGACCCCTCATCAAGTAATAACAAATCAACACTGATGTTAATAAACTACTTTTTAAAGGAACATGTAATGTAACTGAAAAACATTATTCTTAAATCTTAACTTAATCAGCATCACACATTTTGCGTTATTCCAAAATAAATACTTTTGGCCGATGACTAACGTACAGAACCCAGTTTGAGAATCTTAGGGACCTTCAAGAAAAGAGCATAATCATTTCTCAAAGGCCCGTAACGCTTCTGCGATCCCTCTGATGTTGCAGTTGTCCATGGGCGTCGGTAATCACTTAAGAGTACCGCCTGCTCTTTTGCCCCTTGTTATATATTTAAAAAAAAATCTCTGGTCTAATTGATCAGAACGATCAGGTTACTCGTGAAGAGACGCCGTTTTTTTTTATTTTATTTTTTCATTTAAAGTTCACAAAACTGATATTCAATTTTTTACTAAATACATGGAAACATTCTTAAAATCTAAGTTAGAATTGATACCTTATAAATATGACCTTACATGCTTCACGGAAATTTGTAAAAAAATATAGAAAAAGTGTTGTTGTCGTGAAAGTGTTAGTGTGTGTAAAGTGTAAAAAATATATATTAAAAAAAATAATCTAAGTTAATGTTAGTGCTTTTATATTGCAAATTATATATTCATTCAACCAAGAATTATCAACGGATATCATTGTAATTTATTACCTGTACATGGGTACGACCAAATTTTACGAGACGATTTACGAGGTGGGTATTCCGTTAACATAATTACCTATCAAGTGTTCGGTTAGATTTCGGGCACGTGACACTCCCGTGTGAATTTATAACCCTAATAAAATTTATATAAGAGCAAATATTTTCCCCTGAATATAATTTTTCACGAACGAAAAAACTTTTATACAAACAACCCGTGTTGTTAAAGGCAGATAGTTTTGTCATTGATAACTATCATATTGCTTTAACAAAAAAAAAAATCACAGTCACAGAAGCAAACTGGCGATAAAATGGATGCTACTGCCCATCAAATGGGAGCCTCTTAGGCACTTTAAACGACATCCACCTGAATGGTAAATTGGCTCTACGATTGAGTACAAATACATGTTACATTTTATTTCTACTTTTTACGCGAACTCCATTAACAAATCCGTAATGGCCTACTTTTGATCTCGAAATGTTCAGTCCGCAAAATTGATTTGTCATCATGAAATTAAGCGACGGTGGGGAGCAATAAATTTATTCCTTTTCAGAACGAAGCCAACTGAAGAAATGCTCCTATCGATTGAGAATCAAATTACTACACTTATATTGGTTCGTTTTGTTGGTACAATTGTATCAATATTGGACATCGTAACTCGATTTCCGAACGTAGCGCGCGCTGTCAAGTCACGCTTGATGTCGGTCGACAAAATGGTGGCGATAGAAATCTGACATTTCGCGCGAAATTCCGAAGAATAGTGGATTTTGATTCCAATCATAATTTACTTTCGCGCACAATTGATTTGCCGTTGAATTATTTGTATGATTTTTCACAGGTGCGTTTAGATATTTACTTCTTTAGGTTAGTTTAACAATTTATTTTAAAGAAACAGTATTGATCTTTATTACATAATTACATTCCATAAAAGTCACTGTTAGTCACTGATAAAGGTCACTGTACTCCATAGAAAATATTTCTTGTCATTGCTAAGTTCAGCAATAAAATTTATAACGTCCATGAAGGTTGGATTATATTTTAGCCGCAGATAAGCACACGATATTAGGCTGTCAAAACTTCTCGTAAATTCTCAACACGTAAACGACGTCAGCGAATGAATTACGAACATTAGATACCTACTTGCGTAATTGCGGAGCAAATGCAAATCTCATTTATATTTGACTTTCGTCCGAATAGCGTCTGTGCTTTTTGACCCTACTAAATGGAATTTTATCTATTATATAAGTATAGATTTTGTTTAGTAGTGTTTACAGTTTATGTAATAGTCTATTGCATTGTGCTATCCCGATGGCACTTCGTTAATTTATTTTCTATGATGTTGTCTGTCAGAGATTGCTATTAGCAATAAGACCGCCTCTGCACTATAATTGTTTATTAGAAATCAAGCTTATAACTTAAACTTAGTAGGAGGGAAAACGGTAATATTAGACATACCAAAAGAGTATGGCTAATACTCTTTAGAAAAACATATTTACATAATAAATATGAAAAGTTTTTGAAACAATATTAGAGTATTAACTTCCCAATACTCTAAAACCGGGATAATGACATTAACCTATAAGTGGGTCTGTAATCTAGCATAGCATCTATATTAGATTATCTATAATTTAGTTTAAGTTCATTTTGTATTACAGCCTGTTGGTATCCTAAATAAATAAAATAATGGACTGAACTGAACTGAACTGAATTCGCTAAGGTATGATGCCAGCCCTATATTTACTAGTGATGACACAACTAACGCTCTCTGCGTATATAACTTGTACAGACTAAAAGAGTACTGGATCTTTCGTTAGTATCTTCGTCAAATAAAAGAATATTAGCATTGCAATGTACTATTAAAAATCAGCTAATTCAGTGTTACTTAGTTCTGAATATTTTGTTTCCTTTACTACAGTGTCTTTATGCTTTTCAGCATATTTTTTGAAGTGATAATATTTATAAAAGTTAGCTCCATCTTCAAAACCTGTCTTCGGAACAGCATAATCGTCTTGTCAGTTTTTTTAACATTTTAAGCTATATAAAGGACTTCGTGCAGGAGATTTTACTGATCGAATATGAACTCATTCCTTAGAATGTAGTAAAAATTGCAAAATTTATAAGACCTTAGGGCGTGTAATTTAATATATTTTATTTGGATCACCTACATAAATACATTGCAATTACTACATCAAGGTAAATATAGCAACAGTTATCATCAAATCTTAGCAATTAACAGGAAAGTATACGATAAACGCAAAGATCAACCTTGACTGAAGTAAACGTAGTAAATATATGTTCGTACAATATAAAGTACATAGATTTTAAGCGTTAACAATGAAACTAATGAATTTAATTTCTCAGCTAAAAACAAAAGAGAAACCCCTGATTGTTAAATAATTGAATACAATTATCTCTTAAAGGCGTGTAACATAAAACGGACATATATAATGCGTACATTATGTTTCTTGTTAACATATGTAATGAATATGTTTCGCTACATACTTCAAAGGAATATCAGAGTTTTATATTTATAAATATGGATACAAAAATCCTCTAAAACGGAATATAAGTATCGGTGCAAGGTTTATTGAGGCGACAACATGTCAAAAAGAGTTGACATCAACATTTGCCGTATTTCAAATGGTATATATAGAATAGTGCACTATTCGAGGAGATTTTGATCGGATTATTTTAATTTGCAAACGTGCATTTGATGTTTTTAAAATTTTATACGCCACGGCCACGCGAGATGCATAACTACCCACAAGGCGTTCTTTTCTGATGGTATTTTTTTCCCGATATTTTTTTTTCTTAAATCGAATATTGCCAAGGGTGCAAAGTTGTTCAGCGTAAAAATACCTATAAATATCATATCCTCCACCTGTATCTGGAAATGTAAGATTTAGTGAAGTTTTCCGCTCCATTGTCCGAGCTAAAGGCGCATAGTCCTAATGGGTGTTGTACGTTAACAACAAAATTTCCAATAAGTACCAACTTGTTGGCCAAAAATATCTATAAATATAATAATTTAAATGATAATGTGAAAAAAACAACAAAAAATGCCGTTAAATTGGGTTCGTTGACAGTAAGACAACATTCTTATTTTGATGCCACGGCCAACGCTCTTGACCTAGGCACCGCTTCGTTGCGTATGCGAGTGAAAGACCACATCCGATTGTAGAGAATCGATTACTCGCAAGATAAACCGACTACGCCCGAATCGATTAAATCCAATGTAGAACATTTTGAGTTTTAGCTTCGCTTTCTAAAAGCGTTGCATATCAAGCTGTTTTGGAATTCGGTTGCGTCATTTTCGAAACTAACGTGTGACTTAATAATGTTAATAAACTCATTTCAATTTTCCATGCATTACGTATTTAGAATGTATTACGAATATTATAAAATGTAATAACAAACAAAAGTGTTATGTACACACGTGAAATAATTACGATTCGAAAGGAAGGTCTTTGTTGGTAGTAAAGGTTATTTTTTTTATTTTCGCAAGAGGCACAAATACTTTAATTGAATAAATTATAGTTTACAACAACTAATTTATATGGTTTTATATTTTTATTGGCTCCAAATGCAAGTTCCGTAAGGATTAATTGCACACATATGTAGATTCTAGAACATTGACTAAAAACTATTTATGAATTATAATTGACATGTTTTTCTTTTTTTAAATCAATAGATGGTGTGTTGTATACAAACCATTTATTAAAATTTTATTGCGTTTTTTAAGGTGAGTATTGAATAATAAGGGCATTAATATATATAAGAAGCCAAAATTAGGTACACTCTATTTATATGCCATTATGAAAAAGTAAATCCCACCAAAACGTAATCATGTAAAATATTGCCACGAAGAGACCATATGGCTCACACTGTCAAAAAGCTGGCAGTTCTCTTTTAGAGCCACGCCCGTTTGATTCGTCTTGACGAGTTCTTTGTCTTAAGATGGTCTGATATATCATATGAGTTTTTTAATTTTACTTAATAATCATAATCTACTCTTTTCACCGTTGAACTATTGGGTCTATCTATAAGGAGGTAATATATCTACTGACATCATTACCAAACATGTAATCCAGTTTCGATACGCTCACTTTCTCACAAGAATTTAATGTCAAAAAAAAAATGGGTCGTAAAAATGTAATGAGTGGTTCCCACGTCGTTTTGGGTTACCATTAAATTACATAGAAAGTTGTAATTTAACTGGTGTTTCAGGTAAACGAACACCTGGCCCTGTTGGGCAAGTTTCCGGGTTTGTTGTCCAGAAGTTCCAGGCTTTAATGTTGTAAGAATGTTGATAATTTTTTACTTACCTCTAAAGGAGTTGATATTCCCATAAATGCAGTGGAATCATGAAGTGCATGCTCATTTTTCAAAGGACACCAACGCATGAATGTGTCTTTAAAGGTGGTGTATTGAGTGTATTATAGTAGCTGTTTCTCGTGACTTCGTCCGCCTATAATTGCGATAGTCCTTAGACCTCATTAATCTGGCTCTATCATAAAATAGTTTCTTAGCGGATGTTTGCCAACTATAAACAACCTACTTGCTAAGTTTCATCATTGTACGTCCCGTGGTTTTTCGGAGTTTCGTGTTAGGCGACCTTTCGCTTTTATATGTATACTAATATATAAAGCTGAAGAATTTGTTTGTTTGTTTGCTTGAACGTGCTAATCTCAGGAACTACAAGTCCGATTTCAAAATTTCCTTCAGTTTTAGATAGCTCATTTATCGAAGAAGGCTGCAAACTATATCTTCTTGCTAAAATTTTTCACCTCATTTTACGCGGACAAAATCGCAGAAAAAAAACTAGTATATAATATGTATTAAGTATGCCACCTGTCCGTCTGTCAGTTGTGTCAAAAAAAAAAATTACCTCCCAAACCGCATTCCGGGTATGGATAGAAGCGTTCCTGGAAGGAAAATTTGTTTCTCTACAAAATTTGATAGACTAGCATTTCTGTGAAAATTCTTAATATTTTAGAAAGAAAGAAAGAAAAGTTATTCCGGCATAAAATAACAACACTATATCTAAAAACTTAAGTCTACTACACACACACAAAAAAGTAAAAATCACTAAGCAATACTTAAATAGATATAGTGCTGCAATTAGTCTTACTACTCTGCTTCAATCAGACTAAATACTCTAAAGCTGATTTTCAGTAGCTCCCTTTATGTAAAAAAAAAAATCAGCGAAAAACAGGTCTATTGACAATGAAAACTTAAAAGGCAAGTTACAGGAAGTTAACAGTAAAGCAAGAACATAAAAGGCGAAATAGGGAAACTGTGGCGCAATCACAATTAACGCATTCAGACCGTCTCGCGGCGTTCCACGTGTCAGTTACCAACTAACGAAGCACCCTCAAACCTTCACCCCATATTCGCTTTGTGATATAAAATCTACTCGCTGTGACACTCGTTAATGAACGATCGTCATTTAAGGCTGGAAAATTTAAATTATTTTGCATAATCCGCGCGAATAAAAGGTGAGAACATTTTTGTCTCACTCGAACTTCTATGTCTTATGTATTACCCATCGTTTGGGGTTAGGCAATCTTGATAATATTCAGAAATCTTGATAATAATACTGAGCATTATCTTGATAATCTATATTGAGTTGTCAGCAATTCTTAATTCTTAATTATTTGCTAATGCTTACTTAGCAATGCTGTCTTAGCAATGCTTACTTAGCAATGCTTACTTAGCAATGCTTACTTAGCAATGCTTACTTAGCAACGCTTACTTTGAAATCCTTACGTAGCAATTCTGACTTAGCAATGCTTACTTAGCTATGCTTACTTAGCAATGCTGACTTAGCAGTACTTACTTAGCAACTGTTTAAGGTAAGTTTTAAAATTCGACAACAAGGTCCAATTTTAAAAGATAGCACTGAGAGAACACTTTGTCGCGAAAAGTAACAAATATAAAAGGGATGTAAAGAGAAAATTGCTTTGAATTTTTATTAGCGTAGATAACATTATGGTAGTTACATAAAATTTTACCTTGAAAAGCGTAGTCAACAAAGGCGCTAGTTACCCTTGTTCATTGTTGCGAAAGTTAGGAATAATTTGCGTCAGACGGGGGTTTTGTCAGAAGACGTTTCGGCGGAAAGTTAGCACAAAGCGAGTCCGAAATAAGGAGGGAAGGAAGGCTTGAGATGTGTCGCTAGTTAATTACTCAGGTAGGGCGTCGCGAGAGGAACTGATTGTGATTACATCAATAATACAGTCACGATTTCACGTTTTAACACGAGGCAATGAAATTTACACTGTCTAATTACTTGTTAATATAATCCTCAAAAAGAGATGAGGTTTCTGTAGTGTATAAAGAAGGCTTGGGATTTGTCGGTAGTTTATCACTCAATTGGAACTCCGCGAGAGGAACTGATTGTGATTACATCAATATTACACTCACGATTTCATACTTTAAAGGATCCCTTTGGGGTGGCCACCAACACTCGCCTTCACTGCCCATGTTCCCCTCTTAGTTTAGCCAGATCCGGTTTGTTACACCTATGATGATATCCTTCTCAATAAAGAGCTTACTATAATAGTTCTTGACGAACTGATGTCTTCCATTACGTTGTAAATGGATAATGTTGATAGATAGAATTCCATATTACTTAATTCGACTGTGCTGCCATTTCAGTAACAATACTTCCAATCCTAGCCGCGTCTCAATTTGAACTGTTCCTCGATCGTGAGGTGACTTCATACAGCTGCCACACTCATTCACTCGTGGTTGCGTCACAATAGGGAAAACGCCAATCAGTCTATGCTCTAATAATGAGGGTAGTTATCAAATGAAGGTAGTGTCAGTGCCAACATATATATCTGTAGTCGGATTGCAAGACACTTATGTTTACATTATCATTTTTAATGCTCAAAACACAGTGGAAATGGGTGGATGAAGGTACAAAAATTATGAGCCTTTGAGTATAAGACCATAACTTTCGAGAATTAGCGTTCCTCAAAAAAAAGGAGTAACAAAAAGAGTCAGGGAGTTAGAGGGTTAGCATTAGCCACAATTCGGTTTACTTCCAGCTAATATTTTCCACGAGGACACATAAAAAATTTGAAAGTATTGAGAAAAATACCTGCAGCATTAGAAAATCCGTAGGGAATATTAGTTATTTACCTATATTTATATCTGTAGCCAGATTGCAAGACGCTTTTGTTTATATTGTCATGACGTAGATAATTGTGTTAGTTCCGATGCGCTAACTAAAATAGTTCACGTTTATTTTTAGCTCCTTATTCATTAACAAATTATTTCTAGTTCAAGGTTTAGTATTAGTTAACGAGTGTTTACGTAAAACTAAATCTGTGCGGGATAAACCTGAAACACCTATAAATAGCCCGCGAGGATTATAATACTGTCTAGCATTTACAGATAACGTCCTAAATTTAAAAATAATTTTTAAGTAAAAAGCTTAAAAAAAAGCTTTTATTTAAATATCCCGTAAAGTAAAATTTTTCCATTAAAATTTTTACTATCGACTATAACCTCATTATTCAATTTATATGATACAAAAGCTGGCAGCTTCCATCACCAGCAGCCTTCCAGTTTCATCATCAGATCAGCTCCATGTCATCATAATTTGGCATTGTTACCCGATATATGTATATACATATGTATGCAAAGTTTCAGCTCAATTTGTTTAAGTTACTGCTCTAAAATTCAATTGTAAGATTTCAACCGAACAAACATATGTTGTATATACAAGCTATTAAAAAGTAAGAAAAACATGGCGGATTGAACAAATTAGTAGACGCAACGATGAAAGGAAATATGTCTCTTTATTAAAATTACTTAAATTCAAATTTTATTAAGAGGTTTAGTTAGCAACATTTTTGTCATTTAATAGTTACTAGAGATCGCCGGCTGGTTGAGATTCGCTCACAAACGATTTTGCGTACGACTAATTGTATTCACAAAAAAATAAAATTTTACAATGAATAATTTATAACATACAGTTGTCACTTAACGAAAATTACTTTTACTTGCGAGTAAAGCGTAGCGTTAAGCGAGAGACGGTGTAAAGTCAGTAGTTTATCTATCTAGATTTTGGAAGGACCTATCTAGGTACTTCCAAAACAAAAATGAGATTTCAAACTTACAAACAATTGTCCATTAGCCAATTCAAAATAAACACAATCGGAAATAGAATTATCGCCAAGTATTTTTAAAACTACAAGAGCATTGGAATGAGCTAAAATATACATGTGACTCATATTATCAGAATTAAAGTTTTCTCTAAGATAATAGTACAAGTTGTTATGATTTCAATCTTATATACTCTTTGACATGTATCCAGCATTTGGTTGGGTTCATAATTTCGTAATTTTAATTTAAAGTGATGTATTTTTTTAAAGTATATGACACTCCATTGATGTAATCCTTAAATCCTGATCCTGTTTTGTTTCAATTTGATTTATTAAAATAAATATATGAAAAAAGGATTCTTATAAATATTTAAAAAGAGAAACATAAACAAAACTATTTATGAAAAAGAAAATATTTTACGCGTTGTGTCAGGCATAAAAAGTTTAATTAGCTGCTTACCAAGAAACGAAAAAAAAAAATGTATTTGCTGTAAGTGTGATGAAGTAATGAAAAATGGTATCATTGTATATTCTACATATTTTGTGCTAGTTTTTTAAGATTGTATAAAATAATGACTTCAATATTTTAAAAATGAACTGACAAGAATGGGAATTTATGTAATTGGCCCATTTATATAAAGCTAGATTATGTGTAAAGGTACTCAAAAATTAATTTATCAACGTTGAACAAGCCATTTGGAGACTATCCAAATTTGAATTTCACTCGTCTTTTTGAGAAATATTCCACTTGAGGTTTATTAATAGTCGCATTTATCATAATTAAAAAAAAAAGTTAACAAGGCAAACTCAATATCTCTCGAGGACATGATAAATTTATAGAGATTTAACATGCAATGTTGAATGCAATATTCATTCCAAACCAGAGCAATTTCAAAATATATTCCCTATACTTCAATTTAATAGGAAATAAAAACATATTTGTAAGATGCTTAAGAACTTTCAACAAACTCATTAAGTTTTGCGTGTATTGTAAGTTGTTGCATACAGCGTTTATTTCTTTCTTACTTTTAGAGATGTTTTTTCTTTCAAATAAATATTTTGTTCTTAAAGAGTATCTAGAAATAAATATTCCTTAATTAAAAAAAAAAAACAATATTTCAACTCTTCTCAATTTCAAGAAGTAGGATTAACGATCTACATGTTAGTTTTCCGAAAAATAAAATGTTTTTTCGTAATGTAAGGACAAAAATATGTATTTAGTCTTTGCCAGGTAAGGTACGGGACCATGAAACCTGTAAGTTAATTTTCACTCGTAACTACACGTAACATACATTTCACTGTCGGTCATTACTAAAATTTATCGCTCCTATTCCTTCGATCTTTTACGCATCGCCGTTCGTGGTTTCGTTTTCATTCAAAATTAGGTTTAGTTAATAGCAAACTGTAAAAGCAACGCTTCGGACGTTGGAAGCGTCCATTTATTTTTGGTTATCCAGTGCTGTCTCGTTTGTTGTTTAGTGCTAATAAAAGAACTTTTTGTCGGTAAGTCTCAGCGTCTTTGACCCTGTTAATATTTATTGTTTTTTATTGCAGTTATATGTTGATTAATAAAATGGTCCCTATAATAGAGTTTTGTTGTATTTTGTTTGTAACACGTTTATTATTCATTAATTTACGAATTTGATAATAAGCTATTTTAAGACTTTAACCTTATTTTAAAATTATGTACGAATAAATAAGTCTGTATGTAAAGATATAATCATTTGTCATTCTAACTCTGTAAACAAACTTAATAATTTATCATTGATAACCTGATCATGAGTTTTCACAATATTAGGCGAAATTCTGATCATTTTCCTTGTTGACAAGGAGATCTTTTGCGGTTCCATCAAAGCCGAGAAAATTATTCTTCAAATAACAAATCGGATTTGTATCTGCTAGAAAGTATAAACCATATTTGTCCGATATATGAAGTTTTTCTTACAGAAAAGTTTTGAACACCACTTTATTGTGAATCAAAAACTTAAACTCCGTGACTCAATGCATTATGTGGTATTAATATTGCACTATTGTGGTGACCATACGGCAGTAGAAAATCAGGACAACCATACAACCTAGACTAAAAATGACCTATAGAGCATTTCTCGCTTCACACGAGTAGTCTGCGCGGCACTAGTTCTTGGCATGACATGCTGTCTAGATGCATCATTAAGAATAATTTATGATGCATGTTGGATAGTTTATTCTGTAGAGATTTAAGTTAGATCACTGCATCAATGTACCTCTATACTAATGGAAGGTTAAATACTATCAGTACCACTAAATACGAGTGTAAAGTATTACTGACATAGTATCGCTCTCAGATTTTTAGTACATCATCCTATCAAAATAGGTAAATTTTTGTTATTAAGTTAAACATATTTGGTTGCCTCCGCCAGCTTTGGGATAAAGGGAATCGACATAACGCGTGACGTTGAGTTGCACGGTCACTTGGAAGAGAAAGCCAAAGTAGCCCCTAAGAAGCTTGGCGTCCTCAACAGGGCGAAGCATATAGTAGTACCGGCCCATCTCTTGCAACTGTATAAAGCGCAAGTTCGGCCTCACATAGAGTACTGCTGCCGCCTTTGGACGGGGGCCCCACAATATCAGCTGCTTCCATTTGATCGCATGCAACGTAGAGCGGCCCGAATCGTCGGCCACCTAACTCTTTCCATTCGGCTCAATCCTTTGGCTATGCGGAGAGATGTGGCTTCTCTCTGCATCTTTTACCGCATGTATCAAGGAGTGTTCTGAGGACTGTTCAGACTAAATACACCCGTATTCCACCGCAGAACATCTTGCTAGAATACGAGATTTCACCCTCATTACCTTGATGTTCTAAATTCCACAAACGAACATCTTACCTCGCACAAGTCCATTGTGGAATCAGTTACTAGCTACAGTATGTCTGAACCGATACTACTTAGGGACCTCCAAGAAAAGACCATACTCATTTCTTAAATTCTTCTTCCAGCCTGCCCTTTTGCCCTTTGTTATATAAAATAAAAACATTGATATGGCTTTTTATGATTCGTTCTTATTTTTAAGAATACTTTCAGACATACCCAATATTTTCGTAATGTTTATTTACTTGTACATCGAAAACGGCATGACCCCATCAAAGTAGGGATTTGAACCGGGCATATATATCAATCAGTCTTTCTAGCGTTGAACTAAATGCAGAGCATTTTGCTTGCCAAAGTTATCAAAACCCCAATTTCTTTGGAAAGCAAGATGTTAATTGTAGCACTACTAACAACTTAATGAAATCTATCTTAGAGTATAAGACATTGGAGGCTTGTCTGCTTACATCTGAATGATAACAACGTTCTGGTCACAGGGAGTCGGGCGTGTCGTGGGGGCGTCGTGGGCGCGGGGTCGGCGGGGGGCGCAGCGCGAGCGGCGCGGGCGCGTGGCGACGGCGCGAACGCCTCGCCCAGTCTCGCAGGCCCATGGAGATCCTCACTAGCCTCTATGCGCTGCTGTCTGGCGGGGTAAGTTGTCTTACCCCTAACATTCTAACATTAAGAATACAACGTAAGCCCTAAATACTTTCTCACCTAACTTAGTCTATCGGGTATTCTCTACAATGGTCTATAGAATTAAGCCATCCCCTTAAATGTCTTGCTGCCTTTGGGTAAAGTCAGCAATGCTCGTGGTTTAACATTAGGTATATCAGAATGGTCAGTTAGGATAAATATTACGGGGATTTGTATAGTCCACTACTGAATTAGTTTCAATCACAAGACAAGACTCACATCTAGAATGTTTGATCTCATATCTCATCCGTCTAACGTGAGCCTCTTATTCAAACAGTGTCACCTCCTACTGGAAGTAAACTATAATATGCGAACGTGGATTATTACTTTGACCAATTCTAGCGATTTCTTTATTTATTTAAGCAACCTTTGAAGGTTTTATATCAGCGTATAAAATAGTGCACTAATCTAAAATAAAACCATACCTAACCATATCTAAGGGTTTACCTCATTAGTGACTTATCAGAGACCCTAGTACGATCATTTCGAACCGTTCGAATTCCAAGATTCGACTGTATTTAGGATGAAAATATTCGTGCCCATAGTTGGCCCCACAGGAGGCAAGTCTTTATCGTGTCAAGCTTTTAATCAATGCTCGTACAAACCGCGTTGACACTAAGGAGGGTCTGATGTGCGATCAGCATGAATATTTTCGAATCTTCGACACGAACGGTTCGAAATGTTCGTGCTAAGGACTCAGTACCAAACTCCCAGGTAACCTCTACTAAATTTTTAACCCGCGTCACGAGACCTTTAGGTACATTATGTGATTCGAAAAATTTATTTTTAATTTTGCACTCTACTTCCTGGAAATTAAACCCGTCGATTTGTTTACGGTATTACGATCGCGATTAGGTGACCTAAATGTTCCCACGTACCAAATTTCAACGTTTTTCGTCAATGATTTCTTTGAAAATAGGTTCGTAATACGAATATTCTACTTTCATAATTTCGGGTATTTTTAACCTTCGGACACTCGGTACTATTTTTAACATTTGATATTTAATTACAAACGATTACATATTTGTAGGACTTTATGTCCGATCTTTTGATCCAATAAATCCAAACTTCCTAGATCTTGAACTTACTTTAAACAATTTCATTTGATTTTTAAGATTTTTGCCATATGGGCAAATGGGCAGTTGGTGCACCTACGCCAATGGACAACTGCATTATCAAAAGGGTCGCAGATACGTTGCTGCCCTTTTAGGATTGATATGGTACTTTCTTCTAGGTACCTAGTCGTATCGGCTTTAAATGTAATATATTTAAATTCTTTAATGATATTTGAATAATATATAATAGCGACTAGCATCTCTCACGAAATCTCGAAAACCGCGGGACGTACAACGATGACATTTGACAAGGAGGTAGTTTATAGTAGTAGACTTCTGTTTATAACGGATTTTTCGATTAGGAGGACTACCTAGACGAAGTCTTGGAAAACAGCTAGGCAATTATAATAATGAAATATTAAACTTTACAAGTTTCTGTTTCTATAGCAAGGTGTTAATCCGAAGATCGACTCCGTAGCGTTTCGTTTGCACTGTGGGGCTACGACCGCAGCGCTGTTAGCGGCAAGCGCGGCTCTCACTACGCGCCATCTTGTGGGCAACCCTATAGACTGCATACACACGAGGTTTGTACTTACGACGTGATGTGACAACATGCCAATAGATGGCGCTATTACAGAATGTTTTAAAAATATAAACATATTTAAAAAATGAAGTGTAAAAATTAAAATTCTTTATATAATATTTCATAATTATAAAAATATATTCTCGTGATATGTTATAGATTGTTTCTTTACATTTATCTTAGATGTCATCATGAACTTTTATTCGAATTCGCTGTTTGTGCGGTGCAACTCAAACAATGTGCCATCTTATATCGTGCCCTGCGTGCCCTAATACCTGCACGCAAGAGCATTTGGTGGCTGCCACTGATAACGCAGTTGCTGTGGCTATGTTCTGGGCCGACACAATTTAGTGCTTGCCAACGAAACGCTAAGAAAAAGAAGAAGGAGAATCTGCAAGACGATGTGGATCAGGATTGTTAATCAGTAAGAGTGGCATATCGAAATCTCCATATGTTGTTAATAGCTAAAAAAAGATAGAGTAAAGATGGTTCAGCTAGTTTGATCATTAAACTGGTCCCCATTATTTTCGATGTCACTCGTGGTACTAAAAAAATGAAAAAACGTAAAAACTTCGTTTAAAACTATTTACGTAAGCGCCTTTTTAATGTTCATATAGCTTTGATGCAATTAAATAAAAATAAAGTGCAGCGATTAAAATTCAGATGTTGTTTTGTGGTGGAAGCGATTAAACTTACTTACAACCAGGTGTTAAGCATTATACGGCTAGTAATAATGTATGGACCAGTGTAAAGGAAAGGTGTCTTTATACACTAGAACAAAGTTTCCCAAATGGTGGTTCGCGACCCTGTACAGGGTGTTCAAATAGCAAACTGCTGAGTCGCAAAAAATACTCATATATATCTAATAAGAACATTTATTAATAATATAACAATTATTTGGTAGATAACCCTAACATAAAAATCTAATCTTAAAAATAACAGAGCTATACAGTAGTAAAGAAAAAAAAACAAGGCAATAAAAGTAAAACAAAAAATAAAATAAATAAATAAATATAAATTAATAATTATATACAGGACTTTATGACACACGAACGTCTATTCCTAAGGTAGACAATTTAAAGCCTGTGTTATAGTTAACAGACGCCTGTTATACACAAATATTTTTATTTGTAGAAATATATGAACGTACGTACGAACGTACAACGTACGAAATATACGAACGAACTTATGAACGTTATTTATAACATAATTTTTTTTTTAAATAATTTGATGATAAAATTTGCGAATTAAAAAAACTTCGGGTACCCTAGCGATTGGATGATAAAAATATGGCTTAATTATACGGACATATTGAAATCAATTTCGCATTGACTTAACGCTGAATACAACAAACATGGCTTAATAAACTTGTTAAACTATTATTAATTCAGCGGATAGGCCTTTCCCGTGCTTGCATTAATAGAATATCACGTGTACTGTTATACTTCGCCAGTAAATACCAACCACTGCCGTATATTTAACCCGAGCACCATAACCAGCTATTATAAGTATAAATTATGAGAAACGTCCATCAGAAAAACTTTTAGATAGTTTATGAAAAAATCAAAGATGCGCTCGCAAAAATTACAAAATTTATAAACAATTCTTAAAAAACAATTTCTTAAAAAACAAAAAAAAAATCAACTGGAAAAAAGGAGTTTGGTTTTTTGCTTATATCTTAAAAACTATAAAAGATAATTCAAATCTGAAAAAAGAGGAGGAAATGACTCTTGAACCTGTAGGTTTTTATTCTAAGATTTTTAACAAGGATGGGATTTTGCTGAGGTACCTCTTGCTCCCATCCCATCTACCTTATATAAACTGGTGTTGTGACCGTTTTTGGTGAGTGCATTTGTAAGGTGAAAGTGCAGATAGATAGATAGTAGTGTCTAGATTTTGTCAAATCTCGTTACGCAAAAAGGGTTAGGTTTCGAAACGTTACGCTAGCTGTGGATATGAGAACAGCCTCGAGGAGATTTGGTTCGAACCAAGTATCTTACAGATTTAAGTTCAACCTTCTACCACTGAGCTATAGAAACTTCAAAAATTTCTACTACTCAAAATACTTTTCAACCAGAAGGTCGTAGCTTTATAAGTGACTCGCCTTTAAGTCGATCGCTAGGTTAAGTAGCTTTTACTCCGACCAGGTGATAGATGAGTGACCAATTCTAATACTGGTTTTTAATCTAACCTCCTGCGTGTTACGGAAGGCACGTAAAATAGTGGGTCCTGATTAATGTCACTGAGTATAGTAATAAAAAAGGAAAAGTGAAGAAAAGAAAGGTAACATAATATAATACTTTAATAAAATGGCCAAAAGCGTGTCAAGACACGCTTTTACAGAAGGGTTCCGTATCTGATACGCTATAAACGTATTTGTTAAATAACTTCAAAAGTTGTTGTCCGATTTCTTTTAGAATAATTTTCCTAATAAGTTTTTAGCATGTTCTATCAACATGGAAAATTTCAAGTCTCTACGTCTAATAGTTTAGGGCGACCTTACGGGCAGACAGACGGACAAACGGACGGACGGACGGACAGAACGAAATTATAAGGGTTCCTTGTAGTACTACGGACCCCTGAAAAATGGCACGGGCGTTTAGCCTGTGGATAAAAATGACTAATATAAAAAATATCACTGAGTGATATTGTAAAGATTGTGGGGGTCCCGAGAATGACGACAGACGGCAGTCTGTTATATTAACTCTTCCCACAGCAACATCCTCTATGAATGTAAGCCTTTGCCCAGCAGTGGAACATTACAAGCTAATTAAAAAAAATGTAGAGTTGGTAACAACTTCGGAATACTTCCAATGATGGCCGTTTGTACTGGACCTGTCCTTTGACGGTAAATCAGGCAAGATAACTTCTGCTGGGTCCGCTGATATGTATATAAGATTTTTTACGAATGGCCAGCCGTGTGTAATTTACAGAAATAATTTTTGGGCTACCCCAAAAATGTGCCTGTTTTTTGCCTCAACGCCAACTCTACCCGAATTGAAATGATCGTCACGATTTAATTTTTGCCCTTTTCCCGGACGCTCTTTTTAATTAATACCCATTATTTTTTCGACCGGACATCTAGCTTAATTGGGTCTTTGGGTGAATTCATCTAGATAATTGAATGGCCGAATCTAAAAGTCAGGCGTTGCTTTCCGGAAATACAGGTCAAGGAGAGTTAAGTTAAGGAGAAAAACGTAATTGCTTTGCGTAAGTTGGCGAAAAAAAGCGAAAAACACCCGTACAAGTTGTAATCCATATGCTACACTAAGAAATAGATATTTTTGCCTAATAACAGTTTAAATTTAAAGTAATTTTGGTTTATTGTTATAATTAGCTCGTAATTTATTTATCATGTACCTTTTTGCGGAAACTTTACTGACTGAAGTATTGTTATTTTGTTTTCCTATATATGTTTTCAAGTATGTTGTTTGTTTCCCAAATATTAATAAAATAAAAAAAAAACTGAAACAAACCTAATGTATGTGGATGGTAGTAGAGTCGTGCACTTTTGGATTTTTCTAACTATTTACCTTTCGCTTATCACATAAGGGTAGTGTGCATTGCGCATTGCGAGGAATCGAGAAATATTATCATGGGTTCCTCTCCTCCATGGAGGAGTGAGGGGAGTGGGGGATGGGGAGGTTCCCGGCATCCATAAGCTCAGTGGCCGTTGCCGCGCACGGGTGTCCCGCGTCCCGCTCCCGGGACTCGCTAGTGATGTGCTGTGTACGAAAATAAGTAAAGTGATGTGCTGTGCTCGTTAGGAATCTTCGGTTCCTTAATGGTGAGTACGATTTTTTCTTTACAATTTTTTTTCAATTAAAAAAATTATTTATAACTTTTGGAAGAGTTTACGTTAGTATATCATGAAAAGCATTCAATGTTGGTAAGAGACAAACAGGTATAGGAAATTTAAATTAAAAGAATATTGCTTAATTTTTAATAATAATTAAATTATGCGTATTATATTGCTGCTTTAAATTAAATATACGTCACATTATTATGACAAAAATTATGTAAGAATTTTTTAAATTAAGAAAAATATTTTAATATTTTTCAACAAATAGAATTTTAATAAATTATGCACTTCGCCTGTACAAAGCAGATTTTAAACTTTATAAAATTTTTCTTTTGTTTATATAATTTTAAAAATAAATCTTAGGAGTAGGCTCGAAATTTGATTTATGGCATACATACATACATATTCTTTTTATATTTTCATATATAATTACAACCTTTTGTTACGAAAATGAAATAATATCTTTTTAATATGTATCACTATCACAGAAATATAAACTATTTGTTAAATTAATTTTATTTTACTTCTTAAATAAAATTCTGCCTTAATAAAATTAAAGATTTCGTTTATTTATCATTAATTAATCCTACTAATAATTAATTAGTGACCATTCATTAATTCTTAATAAGAAAAATTTTGAATAGGGCAAGAATTTTAAATTTTTTCAAAATATGTGCTTTACTTTCTTGAAATATTAATATATAATATAATACGTATGATAGATAAGAATTTAAAAAAAAAAATAGATTTCTTTTTTCCCCACCCTCTTCGAAGGAAAGATACCTATTTCCTGGCCCATCTATAAGAACATTAGAATAGTTTTCCCAATGATGTCTCTGTTCTTTCTTTTTCAGTCCACAAAGGCCGGCAACGCATCTGCGACCTTTCTAGTATTCATTCAGGTGAACAGTCAACCCTTTTTTTTGGCTTATCTAAAAATTATAACAATGGTACTTATATACTGTACTGTATATAATACACTGGTAGGTTTTTAGATTTAAATAGCATAATTTTAACAGAATGCACCTTCAGCTTTAAAAAACAATGTAGTTGTAGCATGTGTCTTTATTAAGATATATATGTAAAATTAATGTGGTATATATTTCTTATTTTATGTTTGTCCTTTGTTAAATTGATGATAAAATTAAAGTTAAAGATTTTTACCCTAAAAAGCCACAAACAGCAGCAGGACAGTTTATCTGAATGACTAGAAGGGTCGTAGATGGATATCCGGACGTTTGACGAAAGAGTATGCTAATTTATTATTGAATATATATTAATCACATATATAGGGAATATTAGGAAACCTCGAACCAAGACGCGAGGAACCCTTATAAACTTAGCGCTAAATATGTTATATCCAGAAGGACACACATTATTTTAAAAAATATATATATATATTCGGCTGTTGGCGCAGTGGGCAGTGACCCTGCCTTCTGCTCCGGAAGAACTCCAAGACTTTTCGGTTGAATAAATATTTTTTTTATTACATGTGTCTATGCATCGCATATCACACAACGGAGTGATACACTAAGTTTACCTGTTAAATTGTTCACGATGTATAAATTACATTAATCTGGCTGACCAAATATATTCCCCGTTAATGGTAACAAGCCATCCTGATCACGGTGCCGTGCCGGTAACGATATGGTAGATTTATTAAACACCTCATTCGTATAATTGATTACAGCCAATAGCTGAGTTCTCACTTGGGCGAGTATTATCAAACCACCCGACTAAAATCTAAATTGATCACATGCTGTGATTGCCCTTAGTCATAAGAGGAAGCGATTTAATATGAAATTTCATTTATAACTACATATATTATAAGTGGGGATATTTAATTGTATTAGAAATAGTAAAATATATATTTGGAGTAGTCTCTCTTCTCTTCTTACTCGTTCCCTCACTGCTGAGGATCGTGACTCCTGAGTTTCTGGATAAGCAGTTTCCGTCGGTCACTTTTTGTCACTTGATGGAGTGCGACGTTGACAGTTATTGGTGCTTCGGGTAGTTGCTTTGAGCTGGCCACTTTCTTGGCCGCTAATGAATGATAATTAATTGTATGAAGTTTGCTATTAGAACGATTAGAAGAAGAATTAAACTTATTCTAACTAGAGCCTTCGATCTCGTGTAGAACTTTGCTTCCTTCCACTTAACATTATCGCAAACTCGCGTAGAGTGATTAGCACATATTTAAGCAGTCGCTATACTTGTACCTATTGCACGCCTCATAACGCTTTGGCGTTATGGGCGCTCTACTGTCACTTAATCAAAAACGAGCGATTTCGTAACCTAAAAATCACTCTATTCCTTTAGTATGTTACTTATTGATATGTAAATGCACACAGATTAAGATGAAAGCCGCGTTTTAACAAATTTGATTCTTTAAAAGGATATTTATTTTATTTAGAGTAAGAAAAGACCGATCTAAAAAGTACTTACTTGGGCGTCCGGGCGTCCGTGTGTGTGGATCTGGCACGATAACGTTCGAAACAGTCAACTTATTAGGTTAATGTTTTTATTAATTTCAGAATTAGCTGTAGAATTCGCTATCGTTTACATATAATTAACGAAAAACTAAATTACAGCTGGATGTACCGCCAAGCGGAATATTACCGTACTATTAAGTATTACTTCTTCTAAAAGATAAAACTTCTTCTAGAAGAAATATGAGGCGTGCACTTTGGATTTTTCCACACTATATTTCAAATTTTACCCGCTAGTGACCAAAACTTGGTCCACAGTTCAAAATATTTTTAAAATCCCACCTGTAGACAAGTAGAGTTATCTTTACACATTAATCGTGTATCGACGAGCCGGAACAAATAGATCTACTAACAAACTGCTTTGAATGCCCTCCACTTTTTTATTTTTTCCAAAATTCAGATGAGGAATCCGAAAGGTGAAACACATTATACAATTAAATAAACATGGAGGCTCGTTACTTTGGGATGTATCGATCTGAATTATAATAAACCATGCACTTTATCTACATAATTACGTTAGAGCTAAAATATGTCTTCACTTTTCGTCTAATTACTGATTATTTGACGGATTTTGATATAGTTTTCTGTTAGAAAGGTCATTGTTTGAACTAGATGTACCATATGTTTCTTTTCCCTAATCAATACTAGTGTTTAAACAATCCTAGGATTGATCCTTAAATATATTTTAAGGATCTATCCTAGAATTGTTTAGTTAAAAGATAAGATACTTGTATTGTTTAATGAAATATATAGATACTAGTATTGTTAAATATATTAGATATTAGTATTGTTTAATTAAATATATAAATCTAAGCAATTCTGGATTTATCCTTAAATGAATCCTTGAATGATCTCAAAAGTAATTTTATCCTGATTTTTCGCAAAATACAGCATTTGAAGTTTGCGAGAAAATAGCCAAATATATGTTCATATTACTAGCTTCAACCCACTACTTTGTTCACTTTTTTTTTCAACTTTCGTACAAACTTATAACCCCTATTTCACCTATTTCAAATTTGACCGAAAAAAGCAGCTTATGGCCTTCTCCAAAATACAACCTACCTCTAAACCGAACCTCATCAAAATCGATTCAGCACTTAATTATAAAGTAAGGTTTAATCTAGTGCTCCCCATTGACTTTTAATTATGTTTTTCCATTGAATTATTGACGTGCAAAGCCACTTACACGTATACAATGAAAAGAAATTTGAAAATTACCAAATTTTTCAGCCGTTCTTATTGCCACACCAACAGACAAGCTAAGCTAAAGGGGAATTTATATATTAGACATTTTTTTATGTTACAAGGGACAAACGAGCAGGCACCTAAGTGCCTACCGACGCCCATGGACATCTGTACAACCAGAAGGCTTGCAGATGCGTTTGCAAATGCGTTGTCGGCCTTTAATGACGAGTTTAGGCCACCGGAAAGCCTCACAAACCGAACGAAACACGAAAACAATACCATCACTTGCCAGCTGTGGTGGATGTATTATTCATAAAATATACATAATACAATACAACCTAGAAAAGTTAATTCATTTTTCTTTTCTAAATTCTCACAGCACGTAAATGCTGTTAGAATAGTTTAAACTACTGCGTATAAATATATGACCGTATTAACATAAAACAAATAGTAATTAATGTTATATGAGTATATAATGTTATTAAAATTATAATATGATCGATAGAATATTTGAAGTATCAATTTTTGTACAACACTTTTTGAGTTATATGTCAACATATTTGTAAGGTTATGGCTTTGTACTTTATAGTCTATGGAATAAAACACTTCGCGGCTTGCAAGTAAATGCTTGACGAAAATATTGGCCTTATTAATAGGATTATTATATGTTTTCATTCATGTATAAAATAACAGTTATTATTTGACACATAAATAAGTTTTCTCTTTATATGTAGGCCATAAGAAGACCACTTCACGGTAAAATATGGCTAGTGAGGATGTAATTGAATTGGGCTCTTCTGATGATGAAGCCGAGCCTGCACCAAAGAAGGTATTGACACCAATCACTTATTATGTATATGATGTAATTAGATGAATTATAATATAAATTTAAGTTTATAATTGATGATATATTTTCAGAAAAAACCAATGCCAAATGCAATGGTCCATATACCCAGTAAGCTACCTGGCATTACTATAAAAACGACAAAATCACCTTCGACAACAATTAATAACGTTAACATTAAACCTAATCCATTGATTCGAATTAAACCCAGTTCTGGGCCAGTTAGGATACCTATAAATAAGAATTTTGTAAAGGATTCAAAAACTATAATGCAAATACAGAATCAGAAAGTTTCAATTAATCCATTAAGCCTCGCAAAAAGCCTAAGCAAAAGGCAGATAGTGCTTAAGAAAACTTCTTCCAATAACAGGCCAAATATGCAAGGGCCCAAAGTCTTGAATAGCTTACCACCAGGCATTACTGTGACTCCTGTACAAAACAAGGATTTAATAATCAGGCCTATTCTAAAAGCTGGAATATCTGGAACAAAAAGAAAGTCACAACCAATTGTACCAAAGAAAGCTGCAGAAGTACTAACTGTTGAAATAGACGACGAAGACGAGTCATCAACTTCAAGTCCGCAATGGTATTTAAGGCCTGAGGATCAGAAAGTTGAAGATAAACCTGAGGAAGAACAAGAACTTAAAATGGAAGTGGACAAAGAAGAACAATCTATGGAAATAGAGAACAATAAGGAGCCAGAGACTAAACAATTAGTTGAAATTACTATAGAAGACAGTCCCATAAAGCCAATAAATACTAAGCATCAAGACGTTGGCAAAGAACTCACTATTACTATTGAAGATAGTCCAGTGAAAGCAGTTGCAAAAAGTAATACAGAGATTGAATCCGACAATGAAAGTAATGGTGTAATAAATGAGGGTGTTCCCCACAGTAGAAAGAAGATAGAATATCAAAAGAGCTCTGAACCAGATAAAAGGGAACAAGTTGAAATCGAAATTGATATGCAGATAACAGATGCTAATCTTGAATTAGACAAAGATGGTAAACTGGAATCATCTAAAGAAAAAGCTAATGAGGGAAATGAAAAGTCTCCAAAACCTCAGACGGAGACAGTAAAATTAAATCAATCAGATGTTCCTGTTTCAGAGGAAAGTACTAAAGTTAGTGAATTTCATCCGGTATATCAGGAGTTTATCGATATATGTTTCAAACTTGAGAATTCAAAGGACATGGAAAAGATTGTAGAAAAGAAAATCAAAGCTTATTATAAACAATGTCAGAAGGAATATGTTGAATCTGAAGAGTTTCTTGATATGGTCTCTAGTAAAATAGTGTCTATGAAAGCCTCACCAGATAAAATGTATTTATATATAAAGGATATTGTTGATGAGTTGAATTTACAAAGGAAAATGACAAAATCCATTATTCCCAGTAAGGAAGTTGAAAAAGGTGAGCTAATCTTTATATTTTCTTTGTCTATGTACATAAAAGTCCATCGCTAGGTTAAGAAGTTCTTACCGTGGCTAGGTCATAGATAGGTGACCAATTCTAAAACTTGTTTTTAGACACCCAGCCGCTTATTTGTTTCTGATGGTACGTAAAACAGTCGGCCCCGATTAATGTCACTGGTGATATAAGTCATTAGATTGTAGAGATTGTGGGGTTCCGGGGATGACGTCAGACGGCAGTCGGTCATCTGAACTTGCCCCACAGCCACATCCTATGCAATTTAAATAGAACTGGTACTGGAATAATGCTGAGTAGAAGATCAGATTTTTTAGGCATTCCCTGAAACTTGAAATGTTTTAGAAAAATATGTAAATGTTGAATCAATTTAACAGAGATGGTATTAATATTTCTACATTTTTATTTTCAACCATCATTTGCTAATTTAAATAAAATTATAAAAAAAATGTGATTAATATTTTGTGCATGATATTATTTAAATTGTATCCTTGTTTTGTGTATTTTTAGTTTCAGTTTTTTATGATTTGACACCGCATCGCGTACTGATTATAGAACTTCCGGTGTTATACTCGCCGACATTAAGTTGTCATTTAGCCCACTCCTAATACAAGTTTTCAATTTAAGCTTAGTATTAGGGGAAAAGGGAATATTAGACATACCTAAAAAGTATTCCTAATATTCTTTAAAAAAATAATGAAATCATTCCAAGCGTCCATAACTCAATGGTGGGAGGACTGAATTCCGAATCAGCTGGGCTAAACCCTCAATCCAAGACTATTGGTGACTCCTAACACAAGCTTAACTACAATGGTATAGAAAATAAAATGTAGTTCAAAATATTCCTAATTACTAGAGATCGCTAGCTGGTCAAAATTCGGCCATAAATTTCAGGTTTTCGTACAACGACGTACTCGTATACTGTTTGTTTTATTTAACAATTTATATAACATACGGGTGTCACGAATACGCTTTGACCATCCAATAAAATGTATACAAGTGAATGTAAATCGTTTGGCATTAGTGTGCGTGAGGTGTTATTTTAATAATTTAATATATTTACAAGGTATTATTTATAAAAATATAAGCATTTGCACACCCTCCTCTTTATAAACTTCATATTTCTACGTTGGCGCAATTTCTTTGATATGGTACTGAAAGTTTTCTCTTCACATATACGTCAGTAAAAAATAATTCACTTTTGACGGAAGCTTCATTCACGCTATAAAGTAACGCAGAGATACTACGATATAAGAGAAAAGTATAATGTTGAATGGGATAAAAATGTGAACAATTTATTATGATATAATTGGAAATAGAACTTATATGAAAATTAAAAAACATAGCTAACAGTAAGGATGTGGTATGTTAGAATGATGAAGTAATTAAAGCATGGAGTCGCGCGTGAGATTTACCCGACGTGTGTTAGTCTAATCATATCGTATTTACATACCTATAAACAGCATCCTTGGAAGCAATTTACAAGCATGGTTAGCGCCAAAATCATGTCAAGGAAAATTAACTTAGAAACGTTATATATATTCATAGAAACCAGAATAATTAATCGTAACGCCAAGAAACTTTGTGGAGTTACGTAATTTCGTTACCTGTATACTTGGATGTTGATGAAAGACGATAAACAACATACGAATGTGTAGGTATACTTATTTTTCCCGTTACAATATTAAAATTAAATAAAATTAAATTATTGGTATGTTTAAAGTTTTCGAGGATTTAAATAGACAATTATTTTATCCTCAAAGTAAAAAGTCGGTGGAAAAGTTATCGAAAAATATAAATTGTACGCAAAATATACGGGTTTGTTTACGCCATCGAAAGCCCTTACAGCCGACTTGAATGCCACTCAATATGTACGCTTAAATGGTCATTAGAGGAAATAAATCGGGAAAGTTGTTGGAAATTAGGAGAGGCCAATCACTTTTTTTTTATTAGGATTTAGAACTGGATTGATGGTAACGCTTTATTTTAGCAGATGCCGATTTTAAAACAAATTTTATATAAAATCAGCTCCGCGCTTTGGAAGACCTCAATATATGTATTAAAACACTTGCTGGTTACAACAAATATTTTTTAAATAGCTACGCCTAGCTTCATCCGCGTAAAAATATATAAAAAAAATAGATTCAATTTTAACGTGATATATAGCCTATAACCTTCCTCGATAAATGAACTATATAACACTGAAAGAATCTTTGTAATAGGACCAGTCTTTCCTGAGATTAGCGCGTTGAAGCAAATAAACACACTCTTCAGCTTTATATATTAGTATAGATATGCGTATATCGATTCATACTTAATATTTCATTGTCACTACGAGAAATCTACAGCGTTTTAACACATCCAAGGATTTGAGAATGAGGTTCTTTATATTAGACCGCACTTTATAGTTCCAAGGTTACAAGCTGCCGACATACATAGGAACTATCCCTGAGGCAAGAATATTACATTACTAATTCCAAAATTTTGCGTACCGATAGTAAAATAACAATACTTGTAACAATTGCCTTAAAAGGCCATTTTTTTTAAGTCACACATAAATTATTTTTTTATATGTACCTGATAAAAAAATTGATCAGCACCGATCATAAATTAATGCTGATAAGAAAAGCTGCTACTGACATTTGCAACAACCAAATTTGAACCCAGCACCTATTTGATATGAACGGCTTTTTCTTATCGCTTTTATTAGATTAGTTTATTATTTTATACATTTAGAGCGGTTATTAACAGCGGCTGTCCCTAAAACTTTTGCTTAAAGCAAGCTCCGGTAGTCATCGTAGAGTAATTGTAATTTCAAATTTACTAAAAGTCATTAGCTTTTTAATGCTTTAAACTTCATAAATCTTCAAGGAATAATTTTATTTAGCTTAACAAATACTTTTTTACAAACATTAAATCAAGTTTTAAAAGTAATGGCTATTTACTAAAAGAGAGTCATCAAAAATGACTTATGATCGTAAATACAGCAAAATAATATTGCTATACTATAAAGTTTATTACAATTTAAATATGTTTACTTAGACTTATTTTAGACAAAAAATTGCAAAAACAAAAAATAAAGCATAATAATAAATAAATGACCAAAACAAGCCGTCTAAATTCATGTACGCGTAGAAGGCAGTCGTACAGATGTGGCCCAGTTTTTCACTGATTGTACTTAATTTTTTGCACGACTTAAAATAAGAGATGCTTTGGATTAATATTTTATTTTATACTAAAACTAACGGTTGCCAAGGCGAAGCGTTCGCGGGAGAGCGGGTATTTTTTATAATAATGGCGGGTTTAATTGTAATGGTCATTTTTGAAGTCGCAATGGTATGCAGTTTTGTGGATATTTAATTCGTATCTCAAAATATGTTGCCTACGTCTCTGTTTTTATTTCGAGGACTAAGGATGCTCGCCTTTTCATATCACGAAGATATCTCGAGCACAACCCTTAATTAAATGTACTAATATTCAATTAGTTAAACGGATAATAATGAATGCAATAATGCTACAAAGTTATATCACTTTATTGAGAGAGGTTACGTATAGGAGATTCCTGTTTTCAGAGTGTATGAGGCTGATACTGAGGACGGGGCTGGAGGCGAGCGAGGCGAAGTCCGGCATGGTGAGCGGCTGGGTGGGGAGCCGGTTTGGTGTGGGTGAGTCAGTTTTGTTGATTTTACATTTCTGTTTTGCTAATTCTGTAATTTTCTTCTATGGATGTAGAAGTTTAAGTATCGAGATTCCTTAACGGGATGCCCGATTGGCTGGAACTACCTTTATCCTACAGGTCACAGTCACAGTGACAGATTACTCTCCAGATATACGGTAAAACAAGAATTATAGTGCATGCGTTGTAGGGAATCAGCGCCATGTACGACAAGTAGGTACCCTTGAAAGTAAAAGTCGCGATTTCTTTGACTCAATTTCATGTAAAAATTATTGTCCATGTCAATTTTTAAGTATAAATATTTTATAAATAACGGTTTTATTTGGTGACACTAAGCTAAGTTTACAAGCTTTCGTTCGACGTGACGTCCAGGGCTCCGCGTTGTGGCGCATCAGTCTGATGTGATGACGTATCGATGTGTTACGGTGCTTAGAGTTAAAATATATTATCCTTCCACTTTGGTCTGCATGTAACCTATACCGTAAACGCTAACAAACTATTGGGATCTAGGTGGGAGTAACAGACAAAGCCTGATGATTTATGATGAACTGAAGGTGAGCAACGATTGGGTAATTCTACGGATGGTGGTCACTATGCTTTGTTCGTAATATTAAGCTGGAGCGGATTGAGAATTTGGTACCAAAGATGGTACTGATATCAAGGACGTCTCCTCGGTTTCAGAGATGGAATTCAGTGATATGAGTGACTTTAATCCCAATTCCATTACTGTTCATTCCATAACGCGGAGTGTTGCAGTGATATCGGATCCCAAGCTAGCGGTCGTCGTGCTGAAATCTTCACTTCACAGAGACTTTGTTCATAAGTTTTTGAAACATCTCTTTGGGGCTGGAACGCTCTTCGGGCCGCGTAAGTTGTATTATTTAATACTTAAATGTACGTAGTTAATCTTCCGATTTCATAATCATGTAATTGCATAAAATTTTAAACGTTAAGACGACAAATATAGTTAAAAAATTAACCGTATTTATAGTCTTAATATACAATATGTTACAAGCGTAGAACTAATGTTTTTGTTGTCGTTTTAGATGAGGAGTGGGTCCGACGTCGAAAAATCCTGGAACCTGCTTTTCAACCAAGAATTGTCAAAGGCTTTATGACAGTGTTTGAGCGGCACAGTAGGACCACTGTTAAGAAATTGGAATTGGTCGTGGGGAAAGGGAACTTCTCGTGCTGGGATTCCATCAGCGCTTTCTCACTGGATTCCATTTGTGGTATGTTCTTATCTCAATAAAATTTATCGAAGATTCGATTATAATAATTAATATTAATCACTTTACAGATTTGAGTTCAGAAAAATTGAAAATTTGAAGTTTTTAAATTGTAATTTATGGCGGGAGTTGTGTGTGTGTTTGTGTGTACACGAGTAAATAAAACAGTATATTTACAAAGACTTCCACTAAGTATTATAAAGTAGGTACATAGTTTTTTTTAAGAACTAAGAGGCTCATCAACAGCACTCCCTATATACGATAACTTTGGGTTGAAGCTTTAGCTGCAACCCAAAGTTTGGTGAAGTCTTTAGAGTTCACCACAACCGTAAAAACATTAACTAAAAATTGTCTTAAGAAAATTCTTCAACTTCCTCCGATATATAGTAAATGCTGCATCCCACCAGCTCTGACATGGCGCAGGTACACCGGAATTAAGGATTTCGGACGTTATTTACCCCCGATGACCAAAAATCCACGCGTAGAGATATGAGGATCAGAAAATAACATCGGTTATTTTGTTCCGCAGAGACGACGCTGGGCTTGGACGTGGGAATCCAGAAGGACCCCAAACACTCTTTTATGACATCGTTCCAAGCCGCCCTGAGGAGCTACATCAATCGCATGCTCCAGCCGTGGCTGTACCCCGACGTCGTGTACAATCTGATCCAAATGATTAATAAATATTACTCCTTAATTTAATGTACAATTATAATTTCCATAATATTCTTATATTCGAGTACTTATAGATCAATTATTTATTATTATAACCTATTTTTGTCGCTTAATTCAGTAATGTACACTACTGATTTCATAAAACTCTTATAATATGTATGTACATTACTCAACCGACAAAACTTACTTCTAAACATTATACGCTAAATACAACGAAGAATTGACTGGCATCTTAGTAGGAAAGTATTTTGTACGTAGAATATTAATAAATTCAACATGATATAATCCATCTCAGAGATTCAATAACGTGTATCTAAAAGATAGTATATAAAAAAACTTGTAAACGATACAAAAATGACTAGGAAGTACAGAGATAAATAAAAACAGGACGGATTACTGTTTATAGCTGATCACCAGATTACGGTCAGAGTGCTTGATTAAAAATTTTTAACTGCTGCCCTAAAATTATTTTTACAAATCAAAATAACGGTCATGTGGTAAGATTATCTAATAGATTAATAAATAATTGTTACTGAGGACTACGAATTTTATTTATTTACCTTAACTTTGAATATATAAACAAACAAAAAATATATATAAACTACAGTTCCAACCTAACAAACAAACTAGTACAAATACAAAGTAAATTCAGAATTAAAATTATTTCAAAAAATCTATAAATTTAAAGTACATATGTATTTAAAAAAAAAACGAAAACCAAATATGAAAAATAACTAAGGTAAAATTAATAGTTGGAGAATGTAAAAAGTGTTTCATAAACAGCTGGTTTATTATTCGATTGTTTTGTGTTTATTAATTAATTAATAATAATAATAATAAACAATTGATTACTCTAACCGTAACACATTTGTATACATTAATTGCTATTATTCTGGAAGAATTAGTAATCGAAGTTTATGGGAAATACATTTAGGTATAAAAATGGAAGAATAGCACTTATTTCGAGTCTTAATCAGGTCTGTTTAAATATTGGAGAATTTTTTTAAATTTTGACAGATGCCCTAAAACTCCTGCAGGTATACTTTTAATGCTTGAAGAATCATCCCTATCTCGCTTTCTTTCTTTCTCACAGTTTATAAGATATTTACTAAGATATGTATTGCAATGTACAAACCAAAATGTCACTCTAAATTGTAGAACTTTTATAATTTGAGTAAACCATTAAAAAAGCAATAAAAAACAACGATTTAAGAAGTAAATACAACAATAACAAACATCTGAGAGGATTAATAACAACTATAAAAAGTGGTAAAGGACGAATTATCAAACGCCACCTAA
>JANCMC010042188.1:102414-179102 GCA_024363005.1 Charaxes varanes | reverse complement strand
TAGGTGCCCTTTGAATATACGCCCAACCACACTCTGATAACAAAGATTTTCATTTTGAAACAGTTTTAATTAAATCGCATTTAAACATCAATGCTTTGACATTTAAGGTCACTGTTACAGATTATAAGCCGTTAGTCTGAGTTATGACGTAATTAATATTTATTATAAGATGAGTTATAATTATGAGTAGGTATTATTGTGGTTCAAGTTTTAATTTATTTTTTTTAATTCGAGATCGTCCAGACCAGAAAGTTTTCTTTCATGTTTTAGAAACTTAATTCTTGGTAAGTTTATTGTTGCGATTTCTAAAATGGAATAAAAGTGAAAAAGAAGCTGGCCATGGAAGCTAAAGTCATGGTCTGGTAAGTTCTTTTCAGCTTAAAGTCTTCTATAAGGATATATGGAATTCGAATATGGAAATATCAGTGTGCAAATGCAAATTACAAATCACCAGTTTTATACTTAGGATCTTATAAAATCCCATTGGTTTTTCGGCTGGCTATCGCAGATTACTAGGAGAATCGGTTCACCGTGACGGGCCTCATCCACTCCCAAGCACATTCCCGCAGCTGTGTTGTATATTGGGCTGCCAGCCTGAAAAATAAGTAGAAAAATGATTGAAATATATACTATAAACTAATAATTTAAATAATACTATAAGTTAAATAAACAGATAGATAGACTTTATTGCACACAAGAGCACATAAAAACAATAATAATATAAAGATACATTGTAGTATGGTACAATTAGGCGATTTTATCGCTAAATAGCGATCTACGTTGTAAATGAATACAAAGGCGGTATGGAACGATCACACGAGTTTATTACGCCATAATTAATTAAAAGTATCGACCGATAAAAGTCTTGTTCGAGTTACTGTTGACTTCAAACAGCGTTCAATTACAGATCATATAATAATAATTTCTTTATTTCGTAAACAAAATAATACAACTTTACTAAAACATTTAGTTACAACACATAGGACATGATAGGTTGGACCTTCCTGATCATAGATGGACACTTAAATATTCATCAATTTTACTATATATTGTAAACTCTTTATAACGTCGTTCTTTATAACAAAAATCTTCCAATTACATAGAAATTCGTTTTCCAGTACCTTTAACTAATCAGCCATTGATGTCTCTCCCACTAGACACTCTGATTAACCCAACTCCAAATATACCCCAAAGCAACAGTAAGGGTTCCCTACAATCAAGTAGTATATTTATTTATCAGGTTAATTTAAGATATATACTTTTCATAAGATTTCTTGTCATTTGACTAGTTCACTACATTTTTCTTTTGATGCAAGAACAAAATTATAGTTTTTGGATTTTTTCCTATACGTGAGCTAAAAAATATAGCTTCTTGCCAAATTTTATGATTTTTGGTCAACGGGAAATACCGTATAGGTTTTGATTTGTCTTCTGGCAACTGGATCCATAAAACATAGGAAATACCAAACAAATCCCATGGTTACGGACGTATCTATAGATTGTTCCATTACAGGTGACCGTCAACATAGTTGACAACAAGATTGTGGTATCAGCAGCCCATCGGGAGAAGACTGACAACACCGTAACCCTAAGGGAGTACCAAAGAGAGTTCTTCTTTCCGGACGGAGTCGACCCTGACACGTTTGTATCCTCGCTCTCAAGGGAGGGAGTCCTGATCGTTGAGGCACCTTATCCCGCTGTCACTGACAAATCTTAGCCTAATAAAGGTCTTTACTCATTTGAATCTTTTTGTTTATCTTTGGCTAGAAACCCCATTAAAAACGCTTTTTCCAGACACGAGAAGTCCCTCAATTTGACCTTATTTTTTCTTATGACTTGGACTTGTATAGATTTTCGCAGTTTGTTGGCAGAACTTGTGAATTTGGTCGTCATGGACGGCTATAGTAAAACTTAAAAGTAAAAACTAGCTATGGTACATACTTCAGTCGTACTACCTTCAGTATATACCTCCGTCGTACTACCTATAGTAAATACCTCGGTCAAACTTTCTATAGTACATACTGTAGTATCCACTGACGTAAATATTATTTAATATTTACTGCAATTATAACTCACTAAATAGGTGTATGCACGCGTCGTAATCATACTGATCACAATGTACTTAGAGAGTTGTTACCCAGTCAACGGTCGTAACAGAACTGCCCCGCATGCCACAGTGTTTTGTTTTATTCCCCTTATATCAAAGAAGGTTTAAAAGAAAAGAAAGAAAGGAAAAGTCAAAGGATTATTTAAAAATATTAAAAAATGCTGAATTACTATTTACTTTGGAATACTTCACACATAGATGACGTTCGTACTAGACTTTTTGACTGACGTGCATGTAAAATTATTATTTCATAGAACATTCGGCTAGTGTCACGTTTATGGAAAAGACATAAAGGAGATTTATTTATTGGCTAATAGCAGATGAGCCGAAATTCGGATTAGCCGGTTTCGCTAGTTATGCAGCAAAATATGTAAAAAAATATGCCAGTCACTTAAATAATAATAATTAAACTGCACCGATTTTTAAGTGTATTTGAAAAATATATTTTCAGGTCTCAATCCGGAATACAAAATTATTGTATTATACCTCAGGAGGTCGTAGCCATCCGGGGTCGGTATTTGAATCGATCGCTAGGTTAAGCAGTTCTTACCGCGGCCAGGTGATGGGTGATCCATTCTAATACTAATTTTAAAATATCCGACGATCGTGTTTCGGAAGGCACGTAAAACAATGGGTGCCTATTTATATCTCTGAGTGATATCAGTCGTGAGATTTTAAAGACCCGTAACCCGTAACCCCTCCAGGGTTACGGGTATGATAGTAGACGGCAGTCAGTCATCTTAAGTCACTCCACAGCCACATCCTTTGCAATCTAAGCGGACCCTGCTACTAGACCGGGATAACGCTAGATAGAAGAAAAAGTTGTTATATTAACGGTCAAGCCAAGCTAACCTCCATGTGGGTCAGTATACTCATCCATATATTCATATCATATCACCGCGGCTCACGACCGTCGCCTCCTCGTGACAGCGGCGCGTGCGCTCGTGAGGTGTGCATCGATTTATTTAATTGCCTTCTCTATAAAAAACACACTATTAAATTCATAACTCACTTAAAGGCTATTTAAATATTAAACCTTTATAGGTTTATCTATACTCTATACTAATATATAAAGCTGAAGAGTTTGTTTGTTTGCTTGATCGCGCTAATTTTAAGAACTGCTTTACAGAACAATTACTATACATGCGGTCGTCCTGGCTAAGCTTTGACACTACTTTATAGTTAAATGTATACATGTGTGTATAAATCGTTTGACACTCGTGTGCGTGAGCTTTTATTTCAATAATTTAATATATTTAAAATGCATATTTTATAACAATATCAGCATTCGTACTCCCTTCTCTATATAAACAATAATTGTACCAATTTTAAAAGCCAAAAGCCTCCGTTTGCCCAATTTTCGTAAAATGGCATCAAAAACTTTTGCTTCAGATAAGTTCAGTTTCGCAAAATTTTTAGTAAAGTTATTTGAATTCTGAGATTTTTACTAGAGGTTTCAAGTGAAGAGTAAATAGCTGATTTTTAGAGTAAGTTAAGAATCAGTTATACAATCCCACGGTGGCCGAATGTGTGTTAATTCATACGATTGTTTTGAATGGCGACGCCGTGCAAAGTGCATTTCCTTTAATATGCGGCGATAAAATCAATGCGTCTGATCGCATATGCATGCAATGAATACCAACCTGCTGTATTGAGAGTGGAACGGTACATGCAATTACGGGAACGCTGACTCGCATACCTGATACATCAGCTACCGTTCCTCGCAAATTCACGGTACAATTTAAACATCTGTTTCAATGTGATGTCTTACTTTGCAATTAGCCACGATTCATAGACAGAAAATCATCATTTTCAGCCCTTGATAACCCACTGCTGGGCGTAGGCCTCCCTTAGTTTTTGCCACTCTTGCCTATCCGTTGCCAATCTGATCAAAGAACGAGGCTCTGACACATACTTGCTAAGACGCACTGGCGAGCGTGGCGTTTCAAGGCTAAACACCCCCGTCTACATGAATTGTGCTAAAATATAAATTGCTTTGAAATAATCTGCAAAAAACTATGTCTTAATTTTAATGATACACAATGACATGATATGAATGATACTACAAAGACCTGAGCAAAAGACTGCACAGATTATCTCATTAAAAACATCAACGCTCCGAAACCCAAGACGTCATGTTTGACCTCGATTACAATTGACGAAAGTTATTGATACAGGTACTTTTTATAGTTTATATTAATCTTCTATATATTTAAGTGAGTAACCGATTAGAAACTTTGTATCTAAATAAATAAAAGCGAAAATTCACCTAACACGAAATTTCGAAAACCGCAGGAATTAAAAAGGATGATATTTGGGAAGGAGTTAATTTACGGTTAGTAGACATCCGTTAAAAAAGGATTGTTTTGATTCGATTCGATAGGGTTAGATTAGGGAGTCTAAAATTCTAGTAATTTTACGCCGACAAATGCGAAGGAAACAGTATCTTATATTTTATACTAATATATAAATCTAAAGAGTTTGTTAAGGAACTTTGAAATATTCTTTCAATTTTAGATAGCCCATTTATCGAGGAAGGCTAGAGGCTGTAATCATCATGCTAAATTTTCACCTAATTTTTCACCTAATATTATGCGGACGAAGCCACGGGTAACGACTAGTAATATATGATCTAGAGCCTCTGTAATTTAAATGAAAAGGGTGGATTGAAAGCCGTAAAATCTTATTTAACCGAATCCGTTGCGCTATTGTCATAGGT
Source organism: Charaxes varanes (assembly GCA_024363005.1). Taxonomy (NCBI): domain Eukaryota; kingdom Metazoa; phylum Arthropoda; class Insecta; order Lepidoptera; family Nymphalidae; genus Charaxes; species Charaxes varanes. The sequence goes on along the minus strand of JANCMC010042188.1, from coordinate 174,276 downwards.
ACTCGGTCTAGCTTTACACTCACACATTTTTTGTTTAATTGGAGGGGAATCAGCAATAATAGGTGTGATGTATGCATAACTACACTGCGGGTAGATGTGATTTATGTTATAATAAAAGACGGACCAAAAGGTGCACGTGGCCATTCACGATCTGTGATCGGTGGTAAGCAGTCGTTCCATTTGGGCTGTGAAACTACGTACATGTATTATTTGTGCCTAAAACCAGCGGATACCGCATTAGGTAAAAATTACTTTTAGTTTTCTTTTAAAAGCTAGGAATAAATGTATTTTAAACTTAAATCTTCTAAGTGTTCTAATAACATTACGATCTATTTATAACGAGTACGTACCACGATAATTAATTTTGATTTGTCGCTATTTCGATCCAGTTACATGGATCGTAGTCGCGACTGGATAGGTACTAGTTACAAATAGATTATAAGGAATAAATGTGTTTAACATTTTCATTAACCTGTACTAAGTTTTCTAGCGGCAGATTTTCATATTCAAATGTGATAACACGGCGAAATGTCTTAAAGTTGAAAGACGGAACGCGCAGCTGTTCTTAGCTTGTCTGTAGACAGAACTTGGCGTTCAGTACCTATTCGCATTCAAGTAACTTTGCTGTTCCGTACTTGTTGAATAAAGTTCCGGCTTTTCAAAAACGTGAATCACGGTTTACTAAACTGATTCTGTAACATGTTAATAATTTTAAAATTTTTCCAATATTCAAAGGAGGCCCTTTAAATATTTGAAAATTTTAAAATGGGTACTTTTTAAACAAGGAATACCTTTACCTGGTATGTTTAATATTCTTATTTCCTTTCCAACCAAGCATAAGCGCTTGTTCTGTATGTGAGTATAACGGCTGCATACAATAGATGATATCACCGGACACTGGGTATTAAATAATATTGGGATTAGCAAATAGATCAGAACAATGTTTCGCTTTTTAATAAGTGCATTTCATTTCACACTTATTTTTACTGGCTCGAACAAGTTAAATCACGAGAAGAACTAGCAAGAAACTCGAAGCTAATATTTTAAAATAATTCTTACACAAAGAGATAAGCGTTGTGACTTCACAAAAGGTCTGTACCGTTTGCTAGCTGAAACATGAATGACTCATGCAGACTATGCCGGCCGTATTTATACCTTTTATGAAGTTAACAATATTATTAAATAAATGTGAATACCGACACAATTATATAAAAATCATTTTTAACTAACGATTCTATAGATACATAATATAATAACCCATAAAATCCTAAATACAAAGGTTTTTCAGATGAACCCAAATGTCAAGCAAGTTACATAATCAGTGTAATGCTTTGTGGGTTTAGTGTCAGTGTTTGTGACGAGTTGAGTTCGAGATTGTTGGAAGCTGCCTTGTTTATCTAGCAGTGTGTGACTTGTGCAATAACTTGGCACACTGACTTATTGTGAGTTGTGTGTCACTGCGGGTGTAAGTTCACAATATATTTTTACCTTATTGATGAACAGTTTTAACATCAATAACTGTTTCCTTATAGTTGCTCTATGATATTATGGTGATATGATATTCATATCAAACATCGAGACCTAATAGGGCACCCTCCTAGATAGCACATGAATGTTACGCTATGGACCCAGCTTCCATTAGGTGAATGCTAAAAGTACTAGTTTCTACAACTACATTAAGACTCTAGTCTTAGTCTCTCTCTAAACTTAGGCTAACTAAATGTAGTCAACATTTAGTTAGCCTACCTGAGGAACAAACGACTTTTTGTAAAGTAATAATAATAAAATGATTTATTTCCAGATTTGCACAATTCCAATTACAAACTACATTCTAAATTTAACGCTAAAAACTCAACCGCTAACGTACATTTTGAAAGGAGCTGTGTAGAGGACCAGTGCTTTATAATGTAGCCGATGTTGATTTGCCTTGTAGCCATAATTAGCTCGTTCTTACTGGCTCTGTATTTGACCCAAATGTTGGCTACTCTTTGCCTCATAAGTGCCCACCAGTGATACAACCCTCACTAAACATCGTAGAAGCACTGCAGTGCCTTGGCAGCCCAAACTATATTCTGTCCGCGTTGTACACGCATATTGTTTATGACAACTTGCATGTACTTTGCTAGCTCGGTGGCATACATGTTCATACAGTAGGTTCTAATTAAATATCTTTCAACCTACTTTACTGCATTTCTGAAACGCCGCGAAATCATATTTCCGCGCACCGCTATTGCTCTCCTTTGTCTGTCTATATAGTTCAAATCGTAAAAAAGAAATATGGGAGTAAAGTAGAAATGTGTATAAAATATTCAACTGACATTTTTATATTAAAAAAAAGAATTTCTAACAATCAATTTATAGCGGTATAGACTGTCGGATGCTGTATTTTTCCGCACTAAAATCATTGACATTTGAGAACCTTCCCATTGTGTTGACCCCTTTTATCAGCCGAGTTTCTTGTTAGAGATACAATGAAAAGTCAATTTCAAGAACTTTCAAAAGAAATTTCGTGATATTCCGAGAATTTCTTTTTGAAGATTACAAATTTCAAAGTCTACCCTCAGTGTCACGATTTTATATATATGACAGTCATTTCTTTCATCTACTTTCAATTTATACAATATTGTAGTAAAACATAAAAGCTAAACAATTATTTATTAAGGATGGTGTTGAATGTTGAATCTGAACTAATATATAAAGAGTTTTAATATATAAAGAGCGTTTGCTTGAACGCGGTAATCTCAGGAACTACCGGTCCAATTTGAAATATTCTTTCAGTGTTAGATAGCCCATTTATCGAGGAAGACTATAGGCTATATATCATCACGCTAAAATGTTAAACCTAAATTTACGCGGATGAAGTCGCGAGTAACAACTAGTATTTAAAAACAGAAAACTAAAGTTGCTTCTCGTTTCTGTACGCTTGGTTTTCGAAAACTACGCAATAGATTTTAATGCGGTTTTCATGAATAAAGAGAGCGAATCAAGAGAAAGGTCTATATTTTTTGTACATGCATAAATCTACATTGCATCCGTGCAAAGTCGGGGCGGGTGGGAAGACAATGAATTATATACGTTGGTTGTTGTTTCTAGGAACTTAATAAAGATATGAAATAGCATTTCATATCTTCTTCCTAGGGTTATCCTAGTCTTGTACCAGGGTCAGCTTAGAATGCAGAGAATGTGGCTTAGAGGCGACTTAAGATGGCCGACACGGAAATCCCACAACCTCTACAATCTCAGGACTAATATCACTCATACAGTGACATTGACTGGGACCAGCTGATTTAGGTGCCATCCGAAATACAATGGAGAACAGATATTTCAAAACCAGTGTTAGAATTGGTCACCCATCTATCATACGGCCGCAGTAAGAGCTACTTAACCTAGTGACTGGAATGCCGGCCACTGACTAAGGTACGACCTATATAAATTATACATAACGCATTTCATGAAAATGTATATAAAACAAATATACCATGCCATTCCAAGCAAGGTCTTTGTGGTGCGGTTTTGTTTACTCAACGTATGCAGGAACCGTTGAGTAGTAATTGTTTAAAAACGTCTTAAGTCACAACGCACTGAATCCAATTATATACTGTTAAACTCAACTTTATTGCAACGTTATAAGGTTCACTATAACAGCGTAGTTGTTAGACAGATTCTTACATATATTTAAGCGATATAATAAAGCATTAGCGTGAAATAATTTCGTACAACGCAATCTATTATGTATATAAAAATACTTAAATTATACAAGGATAGTTATTGGGCCAGGTTTTATTTAGGTGACGTTAAATGACCAAGTGAGAGGAGTTAGACATGTTTGAATACACACTTCTTGATAACCGATTTCCTTTGCCAAACAACGCGAAAACTTAATAACCAACGCACGTACCAGCTCAAGTCGTCTTAGGGACAATAATTTAAAAATATCCTCCCCGAAATCAACAAAATTTCTTTTCCGTATTGCTATAACAATAAAGATTATAATCCAGCGAAAACGAGCGCAGTTCCAAGCACAGTAAGATTGCTATGGGAACCCTCGTGCAGTGGTACATAATTAAGTAGGATAAATGCACCATGACACAGCCCCAAACACTCAGGGGATCACAGCCCTTTCTTACCGTTTACATGGATATTTCCATCCCTTCAAGAGTCTTAGTTCGGAATCACAAAATGTTAGCTTTGAGATATATTGTACCGTTGAAATGGCTGGTTTAATTGTCTTTGGAAAGATTTGGAGAAAGCAGTGAATCTACTTATGGGCGAATATAAGACCGAATCATAACTTTTTCGCATCATTTGAAAGAAATCATATGTTTCTACATACTAACGTCCGGACGCTTGAAATATTAGTATTTAAAACGAAAAAAGAAGTTGAATTTACAGTTTAAAACTAGATTACTGAAATTCGGATTAATATGTACTTGACTATATGATACACGGACGTCTGTTCCTAAGGTAGTCAACTTTATGTCTGTGTTAGATGTAACAGATGCCTGTTATATACAATTTTTTTTTTTTGTAGGGCGATCATTCTAGCAGCAAACAGCATTTTTGTGATTATTTGGTGCGGCGATTAAAAATAAAGAAAACCGAGCATAAGCAGAACGACCTTTGGATTGCCGATAAAACAATTGTTATATTAATTGCAAATCATGTTTTTAGAAAGAAGAAATAGAAAGAAAGAAAGAAACTTTATTCAGACATAAAAAAACAACACTATGTCTAAAAACTTAGGTCTACTACACACACAGAAAAGTACATTCACTGTACTGTACATTAAAAGTACATTTTTAGTACATTCACTTGATATCTAAAAGGGTGCGGTGTAAAAAAAATTGGACCAACTCGGCTCCTGGTAACATCCGGATTCATAATCTGCATGCTTTTCTAAATTCAAAACCATTCACAGAATGCGACATACTTAAGTCCACCCAGAGCCTGCATTATAATGTTTATTGAATATTAAAGCATTTTGTTCGAATTCCAAATGGAAAATCATCCATAAGAGCAATAACAAATTTTATTGACACTTAATACGAACACAGGTTGGAAGGTAATAAAAATATCGAATATAAAATCGTCGAAAATTTCAAAGCATTCCAGACTAATTTGTGAAGAAAAAATCATTGGCTTTTTTTTACGCAGAACCGTTTTAATGAATCAAAGAGACGAATATAATAAATTGGATTAAGTTGATTTTAATAAATGAAGGAAAATATATACAAAGCCATACTTAATTTCTTATTAAATAAGCTAGAGTAACATTATTAATACATACTATAATGTTTAAAACATTAATTTTAACTAAGATAAAATGATAAATAATAAAGTAGCGACATATTTATACTGTTAATTTCAAGAAAAGAGCACAGTTATTTCTCGAAAGCTGCCAATGCAACGGGCCTGCTGGTAGTTCAGTTTTCCATGGACAATGAAATGAATTTATCTCATTAATTAAAAGTTAATTATTCAAAAAAAATGTCATTGTTTTATGCTTAAAATAGAGCAACTCATCTTGGACCGTGGACGTCATTTAATATAAATTAGCGGGCCCGTTCCCGTTATTATCGTTTCCATTCCCTTTCCCGATCCCGTTTTGGATGGGAAAATGTTTTTATTTTATTTTATTTATTTATCAATTTTCCAATGTGTTTACTGTTAAAAAAAGTGTATATAGAATAACTATTTATTCTGCTATTCGGGACGGAGACAAATCCAACAAATAAATCACTAAAATCCGTCTAGCGGTTCTGGAGTTATAAGTGTTCGAACTAACCCGACTATAGAGACGAATTTCTTAGCATTCCATGGATTCGCCGTGCGGGTGCCGGGTCCATCGCGTTGCAGAGGAAGGAACCATCCCCATTATTGGGGGTCGTGACCCCTTCCACTTATATAAGTTTCGTTTTCACGATGTCGCGCCATGTGGTTCTGTCTAATATAATTGACTAATATAAGACAAACTTAATTATGATTAAAAAATTGAATCAGAGATCGACAATTAATATAACATACGGTTCTCATGGTTACCCTTTGACATTCTCCAATAATATGACGTATACATGTGTGTGTAAATCGTATGGCGTTGGTGTGCGTGAGGTGTTTAACAATTTTATATATTTATAATGCATATTTCATTAATATAATAGCATGCGCACTTTCCTCTATATAAACTATAGTTGTGCCAAATTTCATACTTGTCCGTCAGCGCATTTCTCATAAAATGATACCGAAAGTTTTTGCTTTTTTTCATACTAACACAGCACTCATCTGAAATGAGCTTAGGTGTCATAATGTCAGGTTGTCATTCGTCTTCACATAAGACTAAGCACTCATGTTAAACAGAGCCTTAGTTCTATTATTTCAGGTTGTTATTCATCGTCACATCATACTAAGCACTCATGTTAAACAGAGCCTTAGTTCTATTATTTTAGGTTGTCATTCATCGTCACATCAGACTAAGCACTCATCTGAAATGAGCTTAGGTGTCATAATGTCACATTGTCGTTCGTCTTCACATCAGACTAAGCACTCATGTTAAACAGAGCCTTAGTTCTATTATTTCAGGTCGTCATTCGTATTCACGTCAGATTCAAACATACGTAAATTCCCAATCAGTGCCCGTGGGAGTGGCGGCGGGCAGTTAGATACGCTCTCCGATGGCGTTACATGCTAATTGTTCCCGTTTGCCACGATTGAACTGGTTAATAGCGCAGTTACTGCGTTCCATTAACGATCCAAAGGTAGCGTGCTTTGTACCATAGAAGGCTTTATTGATACAAATACTGTGTTGAATATTTTGAATTTCGAAACCTCGCGGTGATTTCTGAGTTATATTTAAACTAGATTTAACCCAATACATATAATAATTCTTCCCCTATTTCAAATTTCATTTCCGCGAAAAAGTAGCCTATGTCCTATTCCAAACTCTATTCTCTCTCTATACCAATTTTTTTAATAATTAGTTCAGCGATTTAGGTGTTTAAACGTAACAGACAGAGTTACATTCACGTTTATAATATAGTAATGATGGATCCACACGCACTTTACTTTTTTACAGAGCAAGTTCTTTTAAAAAGTAATCTTTGTTATATAGACTTATATTAGATAATTCAATAGAACCCTGGATCCGAGACTAGGCAATCCCGTATGTTAACACCGTTTTTATTACTTTTATGTAAATCTGTTATACCGGTTGTTTTTGTAACAAAATAAAACATTTTAGTGTCCAGGGGTGGATGTTTTTTATCCGTTCGATAACTGGTCAGATCCACTACGGGTACGCGACCCTAGAATACTCTAGCTGCTAATATCACTCTATCCGTGACAGTAGTATCCGCACACTTTTTTTTTCCAGCTACGATTAGGTATATTCTTTAAGTCCATCCCTTCCTTTACTCCTATCTAATTAGAGGTAGCGCCACGCTTGCAGTCCTTCGATCTGTAGCCGAATTGGGCCGGCGCATCCGGGTACCAGTACCTCTTTCTCACACAAAATCGGCGTGAAGTGGCAGCAATGCTGTCAAGTGCTTGTATTGATTTGGCCCTTCGTTCGGTTTGTGAGAGGTCCCGGTTACCCAAAGCTCTCCCTAAAGACTGCAACGGATGCGTGCCGTAGTATTCAGTAGGTAATTTTTGAGACTCTTCGTTACTATTGGTTGGGTGCTGCTTGTGGCGTCTTATCTGCACAAACATAAAGATAGAATATAGTAGATTCATTGTGGTCTTTGGATTTTTAAAGTTGAAAAATCTTATAATCTCATATCCTCTGCCTCAATCGAAATACTCCCTTTTGATGTTAAATGTCGACACAAGCTGCGATGTAATTGCCTATACTGTTATCCTAAAGATATCCGTATTCTAATGATCCGGAAACGGACGCCGACATGACGTTCCATGCCTTAGATGTTTAAGAAAAGAAGTAGCTAAACACTTCGTACGAGAAGGTGGAACAACAACGTATTGGCGCGAATTCTACCGATTTGTAATTTACTGCCATTTTTACGATTCCGTAAACAAGGAACCCTTATAGTTTCACTCTGTCCGTTCGTCTGTCCGCCCGCAATATCTGACCCCCCCTAGGATACCAAACTATTGGATATAGAGGATTGAATTTTCCATGGCTAAAAAGTAACTACGAAAATTATTTTGAACGAAATCGAATAACTTTGGAAGTTTGTATCGTGTATCAGATGCGGAACCCTTCTATATAAGCGTATCTTGACACGCTCTTGGCCACTCTTATTTCATTACTGCAGTCTCTTCCGCCAAGTATTAAGAACTTTAGAGTGGTTAGCACAGAGTCACAGCGTACCGAGCTCGGCTTGGCACCTCTAACGAGGCTTACGTTACGTTCGGCCATAAATCTATTTTTTATGCTAATGAGATTTCCAGGAATACCTGGTGCGGTGATACAACTATTTCAATACCCGCATTCTCACGCGACATCCCGCTGGTACGAGCCTAGCTAGCAGAGTTCTCGGCACCCTTTCAAATATTCCGATAATGCACCTGCACTGTGGATGACTCACTCCGTGTCCCCTCTCTCACTTGTGAGACCCTTATAGAGAGTTAGAGCGCATCCACATTGCGGTATACAATTGTATACATTGTGCATGTATACTTTTACATGTAAACTAGAGGATGTACTTAGACTTACTAGAGGAAGTTCTCATGTCTTTATGAATATGAAATGTCACATCTGTACAATATCACCAGTAAAATAGACGAAGCCGCGAGTCAGGACATAGCTAACGACGCCACTTTAATATGAAAACAAACACGGGCTGTTTGTATAGATGGATTCGATCATTTGCATAAGTCGAGCTGTTCAAACCGCGTCGGCGAGCCCCCCCCCCTGCTGATATACCTTCAATTGCGTAGTTAAAAGTTATCTAAGGCGTTCATCAATGCTTTGCTCCCAATCTACCGAAATATCAAATATCGTCATTACTGTAACGAACCTAAAAATAATAATCCTCTTCATACATGTAAGAATTACATAGATGGTACATTTCTTACAGAGCACAGTTACAATTTACCTATAAAGGCGTGCCAAATGTATGTATGTTCGGAGATGTATAGTGAAGAATTAAGGACCGAAGTGGAACAGCACGGATATATTTTACACATTTCTTAAATAGGCACGCACTATTTGAATATCAATGCCGCTCTCATAACCACCTAAACAAATTCATCATGCCGTTATCCATGACGGAGAACTGCTATCGGGATATGTCGGTAATGCCGCGATTGCGACCGGCCAATTTGCTTATTTATACATTGTATTTGAATGTATGTAGGTAATTGCCACTATTCACGTCTAATTAACACAGAGACATATGCTGTAATTTAATATTATATTAATACAGTATGAAAAGTATTTTCTCGAACAATTCCCTAATCTGACTACGGCAGAACATACAGAAAAGTTGGGCAAGTTAATCGTAGGGGTGTCAAAATATTCGCTCCTTCAATTGCCCATCCGGGCGCTAACGAGCACCACTTTTCAGATGGACATATCCACCATTTGCGAGCTATAATGAATGAGGTCAATTAAGGAAACTCACTGCGAGCTTCTTAGAAGAGATAACTAGAAACCTATACCATTAGCGCGAACCAGTTCAGTGTGCTAGTTAGTGCAAGGCGCGCCTTCCCACGAGATAACACCAATCAAAAGTAATAGCTTCCGATTATCGATACCCGCACTGACTTACGTACATTGTAGACTACCTGATGACCGCAGCTTTTTTTATATTACAAGCGGAAACGAGCAGGCTGTTCACCTAAGTAGTCACTTGGGTGAACCGCCGCCCATGTTCATCAGCACAGCCAGAAGATATTCAGATGCGTTGCCGGCCTTTAGATTCTGGGCCAACGGGATCTCTCACAAACCGAGCGATACGCAACCACAATATCACCACTTGAGGTGACAGCATTGCCGTCACTTCACGCTAATCTCATGTAAGAAAGAGGTAAGGAGAGGCCCGGCCACGCCGCGCCAGTCCAATTGTACTGCAAGCGTGACGCTACCCCTAGTTAGAACTTCATCCGTGTAATGCAAATCAGGGGATTTACCGTGCGGGTCAATATCTTTCCCTCGATATTCAGAGGGAGAAACCCAATCATTGCAGTGTTGTAACTCTTATCACACTATTCTTTATCTATGTTAATGTCTACGTATTCTCAACCGCATTATATGTTAATTAGATATATTGAAAACAGTCTCCATGAAAGTAATGCTAAGTTAATGATGGTCGGTAATCCAAGTGCGGCAAATCTGTGATGACTGCAACATCTGGACACATTTCAGACCGCACCCGCTGATGGCTATTTGATTGGACAAAATCAGGTCCTCGTTAAGCTTTTCTATATTATTTACTTTCTTGTCACTAGACTGCGACTTAGCCTCCGTAACACTAAATTTGGGAGAACCCTTAGACCTCCTTAATTTGGCCTAATCAAATATCCGTTTTTAGCGTATGACCATTTACTACAAACAATCCCCTTGCGAATTTTCATCTTTAGACGTGCCGCGGTTTTCGAGATTACGTGATAGATGAACTTTCGCTTTTATATGTATACATACACATCAAAAATACGAGGGAATATTATTATTTCTGTTCCAACTATAAAACCAACAGCTATAACTGAGCTCCTGCCCACCACAGGGCTATTGGAGATATTAATGTTGAATCGTTCAAAATAACATAACACTATCTTTAAAAACTCCTAAATTTTTATTTTGAGTAAAAAATAACAATTGACTTGCAGAATCAGCACAAACAAAAATAACCGCAGAATGTCTGGTCGTGGGGTCTAAAGTACTACAAAACTTTGTACAGTTACACGAAGTCCCCGGCCACACTACATGATCATTGAAATGATCATTCAAATGGCACCAATATCGTGACTTCTTCGATGCCCAGTAATGGCCGCCGACGACCTGGCAGGATGAGGAAGAGGTGACTCCACGATTTGGTTACATTTGATTTGTTATGCAATAAATGAAGATACCATTATATAGCATGTAGAATACGCTTATGGGTTTAGTGTCTTTACAAAATGTGATTCTGCGCGTAACGTAACTCTGTTTCGGATAGGCTAGAAATGGGCGATTGTCCGGGTTGTTACGCGATTTTTTTTGTTTTAACACACAAATGCATGTTTATGTGTGTGTATAATACTTCAAAAACAGTCGATAATGATAATCGAATTGGAATATCAGCATTTTTTTGTGTTATCTAGACAAATTCTAGTTGTGATTGCTGTGCGTTCAAAAAAACTTAAGACATTTATTTCTGGAAACCCTTTGTTTTGTTGCAAAATAAAAAATTTTAAATCAATAAATTAAGAGTATAAATATAAAGTTGCAAATTAACCTGAGCCCTACAATGACATAAATATCTAATCTGTGTATTTGATGATGACAACTGAGAACTGTCAGTAGCATTTAATTTAATGTTTTCAATTTTTATCTTGTTTAACTTTAATGTGTGTGTGTGTACTGTGAAGTTTTTATAAATATTTAATGAAGTTTAAACAATAATAGTCTATTGCCTCAAAACAATTTATTTTAAACGAACTAACTTTCATCTCAAGATCACTGCTCACAGAGTTCAAACCGTAAATCTGTAAATATTGCGATCAAATAAGAGATTCTAAACTGAGAGGAATGTATTTTATCTAGACTATTTTCTGTAATACTTATAGTTTAATAGAGACGAAAAATGTCAGTACCGCCGTTAGACTTCAGCGTGCCACCGCCCCAATTCAATGTCCCACCGCCGGGAAACTCGGGTTTGTCACCGATAAACCCCGCACAGACTCAACCTTTATACAATCATCCACCCCCATTTTTACCGCCTATTTGCCTCACAGACGTGCCGCCACCTAATTTCGTTAACACATCCGCGGCACCGCCAATAGGCATACCTTCGCCTATGGCTTACCCACCCCCGATTGATCACCCCCCACCATATCCTCTAAGTCTACCAACAACTTATTCATATCCAAATTTATATAAAATGGAAACTCCTGCATCCTCTGTATCAAGTAGCCCTGCATTTCCAAAAGCAGGCTCTAGTGTTTCAGACTATAGTTTCAGTAATAAGGAAATCAAAAGCGTAAAGAGTTATTTATCTGACTACCAGGAAAGGGGGTATAGTAGATCGAGAGAACATTCTTCATCCCGATCTAGGTATTCGCCTGTGTCCGATAGGGATAGATCCTATGATAGGGATGGTAGACATGAAAGAGAAAGACGGTATAGAAGATCTAGTCGAAGTCCTAGTTCTAGTCGAAGTTACAGGAGCAGAAGCCCTTCTAGATATAGACACAGAGATAAAGAGGATTATTACAGAAGGGATAGGTGTTCAGATGATAGATACGAATATGAACGTAGAAGACGTGAATATGAGAGGCGCAGAAGTCCCTCGAGTTACAGAGATAGTAGAAGCCACAGTCGTAGCTACGACAGTCACGAAGAAAGATTTAGATGTAGGTCGCCTGATAGATATAGGCATTATTCACAACACAGAGATTCTCATTCGCACAGCAGAATGAGGGAATTGTCACCTAGATCTCGAGATTCAACTCCATCGAGGCCCTTAACTGATCGAGAGAAAATATTGAATGATTATAGGTAATTATGAAGCGGGTTTTTATTATAAGATCAGTCATATATGAAATCATAAAACATAAAACATGCTCACTAGGTTGTCTTCTTTGTGTCTAGCATTATCCTGGTCTAGTATCAGGGTCCACTTAAAATGCAGAAGATATAGCTGTAGGGCAAGTTATAATGGTTGATTGTCGTCCGAAGTTATCCCCGAACTGTGCCCCCACAATCTCTACAATATCTCAATTAATATAAGTCTGTAATACTAATCACAACTCACTGTTTTATGTTGGATATTTGAAAGCCAGTGTTGGAATCACCCATCTATTATGAGGCTGCAGTAAGAACTGCTTAGTCTAGCGACTCAAATGTCAACCACTAATTAAGCTTCAACCTCTTCTAATATTTTTATAATTTTATATTTTCTAGGCAGAACTATTGCAGAACTTCTGAGGACTTATTAAAGAAAATACAACAATGGTCAAAAGAGCACAATTCGGATGAGGAAGAAGTGAGTGATTTTTAATAGAGCATAGTTCATGAAAAATTATGCAAATTCTTATTTATGAAAACTGTGATTTCATATTTGCTGCTGATATTATTGTGAAATATTATATATATATTACTATTTGAAGTTTATGATTTTGGAAAAATTGGTCTTTCCAAATTTGGCACAATAATTGTTTATATAGAATACCACCTGTACCCTACAATCGACTCCTACATTATAAAGGGAAAACGGATCATCATCGTGCGTCCACGCTAGTATGTCCATGCGTTCCGTACATTATTAGACACCGGGAAGTCTCACAAACCGAACGAAATGCGACAACAACACCATCACTAGACGTGACAGCATTGCCGCCACTTCACGCCAATCTCATGTGAGAAAGAGGTACTGGTACAGGACGCGCCGGCCCAATTCGGCTACAAGCATGGCGCTACCTCTAATTTACCGCTGACTGACGCTGACGCTACCTAATGTAAGACTTGCTAAAACGATACTCTTCAAATCACCCACATCACATTGAGGCGTGGCACGGAACCACTGTACGGTATGCCCGATCTTTCTTACCTTGTACGTATAAAATGTGGAACAAATTGCCTTCCTGGGTGTTCCCACAATCTTACAACTAGCAGATCTTCAAAAGGATAAACAAATTCCTCAAAAGTCGGCAGCGCACTAACAGCTCCCTTGGTGCTGTAGGTGTCCATGGGCGACGATGATCAATTAGGTGACAAGTATGCTCGTTTGCCCGCTTAACCCATGAAAAAAAAATTAAAATAATTCAGATCGCCCGAAGCAGTTATTATTTTTCCTTTCCTTTCCTTGTCCATTCCATTCCTTTCCTTGTCCATTCCTTTCCTTTACTTGTCCAAAATTAAACTTTTTAAGTGGTATGAATCTAGAGACATCTTTAAAATTAATATCTTCGTTACAGATTGAGTACGCGATTATGTTTATTTTGACAACAACAACCGCAGTCCAATCAACACCAGTGATGACCCGACAGGGACTTCTAAGCGAAGCACAGAGGACACAATTTTGCAAGAATCTAATAAATTTCAATAACTTTTACTATTCCGTCGGAGAACCGAAAACTATAAACGGTTTCCCCGCAGACATGAGCATACACTGGAAAACGGGAAACATATTTTACACACTAATAAACGACGAAATGAAAATGAGTCTTCAAGTCTTACATCCCAGTGGAGAAGCGGAGACTATCAAAGTGGCCGGTTTAGGTCAATCAACTGCTGTCGATAACCTTAACGATATCGTCTATCTTGCTACTGATAACGGTGTTTACAAATACAAGGAAGACGGCTCTATCGAACTTTACACAGCGCTGGGTGAAGACGTTATGTACATAACCGTCTCTAACGAAGGCTCGGTTATGTACATAGCGACATGGCCCCAAAATCGGGTCCACAAAATTACCAACGAGGGTCAGAAACAGGAGTCGTTTTCGGCCATTCCAAACGGGCACGGCTTAGTGGTGGACACGCGGAATAACATATTCTTCATTGCAACAAAAACTTCATACATTCTGAAATACGGACAGAGCGTACCAATTAAAATAAAAGGATTGCCCAGTGAGAGGATGACGGGCGTTTTTGTTAGCCGATCGGATGAAATATTCGCAATGGATGAAAACAGCAACTTGTACATTATTGACGTTGAAAATGCCAGCGCGAGGCATTTGGGCACGTTCAATGTTACAGGCGTAAATACGTTCGGCTTGGATTCGGCTGATAATGTGCTCATCGGTGTAAAAGGGAGCATTCTGAAATTCAATGCATACGAGCAAAATCCCTGCAGCAATTTCCAAAAGTAATGCCTTTGATGTCTGTGTGTTTTCTGTTTCAAGCTATTTATTTTGTACATTAATATATACGCGTGTGTGTTTGTTGCTTTTTCTTTTTATTGTTAATTTTTCATTTATTTCTACTATTGTTTTGGTATTAACAATTTAGTTTAATATCATAGGAATATTTTCCTGCCTATTCTCTCTCATTTCTTTTCCACTAAATGTATATACATATTTATTTTCCCATTCAAGTATTTGATATCCCAGTCTGATAGCATTATTATAAACGCTACTTATTCACTGAAAATGATGTGGCAAATTTCTAAGATTTCCAAAATCAGAAGTAAAAAATAAATCTTTAAGTTATATTTTTGCGTACTTTTGTTTAAATTTTTCAGCTAGCGATATAATTTGTTCCTATCTTTTTATGTGCCTTAAAAATCCCAATAACTTAATATGAGTTCACTAATCGCTCTTTTTTTTTGCTTAACTCATTTTGTTCTTATCGTTTCAATAGCAAACTAAACTTCATAAAATATTTGTTGCATTATACAGTAGCATAAAGTTGCCACATCAAATGCTTTATCTGATGCAGCCATTACATCTTCCTGATTGGATGTGTTAGGACCCACAGGGCAGGACATGAAGTGGGATGTTGCATCTTTTGTACCACTGAAACAACCCATCTTGGATGATCTTGGTATCGTCCGTAATTTCACTTTGAGCATATTTTTTTTAAATATTCGTTGGCAACCCCGAATATGAAGTAAAACAACACAAAAAAACATGATGTAAGTAGAATGCCTCCGCGTCTAGACTTTATAGAAGGTATATAAATGTTAGTCAATTAGTACTAAGCAACCTTTTAGAATAAACTACGGAGAACAATCAAGCCGCGAAATATCATCGTAAAATCGAAGGAGCCTAAATAGCTCAACGGTATAAGGCATGGACTGAAATCCGCAAGGTACCCGGTTCAAACCTCACCACACTCCTAATACAAGGCTTTTTTTTTTGCTCGACTTGTGGGGGCTCTGCCACGCCCCCCAATATTACTCTAACTTCCTAACTAGCTAACAAATACTGATGCGGTTTATACGGTAGGTAAAAGAGGATACTTAGCAATGAATTATAAACTTACTTTACACATAATATGCTAATTTGTGCAGTGCTTATTAATAATTGAGTCCGTTACCTGATCACCGACAATAACTTGTGTGGGTTCCTCTTCATCATCAGATCTTCGTGATGATTGTCTGCTTGGCTAGAAGATTTAATAAAATCGTGACTACTCATTCGAGTCATATATTGTGACACAAATCTAAAATAACAAGAAAAAAAAATTGTTGCACAAGTACAAGGAGCCATGGGTCTTAACAGTGTGTCAGTCAAAAATTATGTCTTTAAAATTGAAGTTTAGTTGCAACCAATACAACATTATTATTAGTTGAAGATTTTACTTAAAACCTACATTACCTACTCTATATTGTCCTACCACAATTTTAGTATTAATAATGTGTAATTGAAGATAGGAAAGTAATATTCATCACACCTGTTCGAAAAAGTTAAATTGTAATTTGCACCGGGGAATAGAGGGGGCAAAATACTTTTTTGTTCCAAAGGAATTTTTCTGGTACTCCTTTCAAATTGGTCCGCGATCATACTTCTGACAGATTTGTTAGTTTGGAGTCACTCACTTTGAAGGTTGAACGTAAAAAAGTATGTATCATTGGCATTAAATTTTCTATATGTTGTAAACACTCAAACTATCTCCGTCCCTCATAAGACTATAAATATTTCTGTCACGAATTGCCAAATTTTACGCACACTTGACTTAAGGTTCCAGTTTCGACTAAGTAAGACCACAGAGTTAGACTGCCTGCGACATACATATAGATGAGGCTTAAGAAATTTTAGTTCAGTGGTGTGATTTAAAACACATTCGTTTTTTTGTTTGACTTTAACTTTCAAGCTGATGCGAACCAGAAGGTATGGAGGTACACATACTTTTACTTACAACTGTGAAAAAAGTAGTATGTGTCACTCGGGGCCAAAGTATTTTATTCGCGGGTGGCGTATTTTGAACTCCTCGCTACGCTCAGAATTCTACTTTAGAATCCTTCGCTTCCCTCTGCATTTAAAATCACACCCTCGGGGAACAAAATTTAGAGAACAAGGATACTTCTAATATCCCATTCTTTTTCTTTTGTTGTGTAATATCAAAACAATACTCACAGAAGTTCTATCTGCCGTTAGCCCTACATGCCTCGGCTCTGGTGCAAGAAATAAGAAAATCACGAATGCTACCATGCCCATTACTAAGGCAGGGTACACAAATGATAGGGACCAGTCATACTCCACGTATTCCGCTGCCATTACAGTGCCTGCAGAAAACATTACAGTTATATTTGTTTACTCTACCTTCTATGATTTGAATAATAGTGTTATCTTAAATATATCTATTATGAAGACCACAGATAAAGTATAATAGTTATTATACATAATATGATGTAATCGAATCATGCAAAAAAATGTTTAATATGTCAAGTGATTTACGCCACCGTAAGATAGTTATATTTTTTAAACTATTTCATAAACATAAAATCAAGATTAATTTGCATCTATAATATAATATTGCACGTTTTTAGATAAATATTATATACATAACTCTATTTACAATGCTACCTATGTAAGGAACAGTAAATTTATGCTCATATTTAATTACCTAAAATATTTCCAAGAGAAGTGTGTGAGTTCCATAGACCAAATATAAGTCCTTTTTTTGCGTTCCCGAACCAATTACCTACTATTGCGACTGTCCCAGGCCATCCTGTAGTTTGTG
Source organism: Charaxes varanes (assembly GCA_024363005.1). NCBI lineage: Eukaryota > Metazoa > Arthropoda > Insecta > Lepidoptera > Nymphalidae > Charaxes > Charaxes varanes. Next base: position 156,494 of record JANCMC010042188.1, on the reverse strand, counting down.
CTATACCTGCGCCTGCCTTAAAACAATATGAACAAATTCTAGACTGTAACTATAGCCATAACTAAATACTGATAAATCATTATTTTTTTAAAAGAAAAGCCAGGATAAATAAAAGGAAAGATGACGATTCTTTACCTGTATAAGCAAATAATACGAAATGTCATGAATATTGAGCGTCCGCCCAAGTCCGAACAGGTAACAGAAAATGGCAGACACCAGCATGCCAAGCGACAGGAAGTATCTCAAGTCCACTCGCTCCGCTATCATGCCTGGAAAATAAACGATGATTGTAAAACTTATACATATAAATATAAACTTGAAGTGTCTGTTTGTGACGTCAAAATAAATACATCAACACGGTCTAGGTATATTTGATACTCTAGAAGTACTGGCCGCATTAAAAACTTCTTAGTCATTTGACAGAACTTTCGGCACGTGGTCAGTCACACAAAAAGTTCAAGATTTTATGCATCACTCACCGGAAACAAACATGGCGCCAGCATATGAAAAGAGGAATGCGGAATCCAAGGTTCCCAGGAGAGTATTGGCATCATTTGTGTCTGAAATGCAATTAACATTAGCAGTATAATAATATATCAATCACATTGTATTTTGTATATAGTGTTCATAAGGTCTCTTAGTGTCATATAGGCACTTCTTAGATGCCATAATGCCTGAAGTGCACGTTTCGCTTCGACACCGAAGCATCATCAGGAGATAGACTCCACAAAGGTTATTCGTAAAGTGATTAGTAAAAAACACAGCAAACAATCTATTCCTCAGGTACGCCCACCACATTAGCGCTACCTTCAAACATTCTCAGCAATGGCGAGCTTGCTGGCTGGCTCTCGCAAGTTTAAATCTACGTGGACGACTAGAACAGAAAACTTTGAGTGTGCGAAACTCAATCTTAGATTAAATGAAATTATATACATGTAGAAAATAAATGAGCTAGCGCCAATAACACTAAAGTTGTACAACATTATAATAACATGCACCTTCTGGTGATTGGAATTTTAACTGATTTAGACCTTTCATTACTATCATTAATCTGCGGGCACGAAGCAATGGCAAATGATATAATATTCAAGAGATACGTTATTGGGTACCTCTAAAGGACAAAGTGACACTTCATGGGAACTGACATTTAACTAAATAGCAACGGTTTAAAACGGACCACCAACAGTTTTATGAGATAATATTCTGTATTATTTATTAACATACTAGTTGTTAACCGCGACTACGTCTGTGTAAAAATAGGTGAAAAGTTTAAGCGTGTTGATATATAGCCTATATCCGCGATAAGTGGGCTATCTAGCACTGAAAGAATTTTTCAAATCGGAATAGTAGTTCCTGAGATTAGCGCGTTCAAGCAAACAAACAAACTCTTGAGCTTTATATATATATTGAGCTTAATGGATTATCGACATTTTTTTGATGTTAGGGTTGTTAACTTATCGGATTTTCCACCAAAAAGAAACCCTCTGAAGCCCCTCTTTTCACCTCTACCTTTTACTCTCTTAATTTCTCCGATCTATATTCTATTTTTTTCAAGAAATTCACTAATTAGGGAAAATTGTTAATTAACAAGAGTTTTAATTTGCTTTGGTAAAATATCATATTGCATTTGAGGAGATCGTTGCTTAATCAGTTGCTGGCATTTGAGTGGATCCCTAGGTTATGAAGTTCTTACCGCAGCTGAGTGGTAAATGGGTCACCCATTCTCACATCGGCTATTCAAATATTTAACCTCCTCCGTGTTTCAGAAGGCACGTTAAACTGTGGGTACCGATTAATGTCACTGAGTGATAGTAGTCGTGAGATTGTAGAGATTGTAGTAGTTCAAGGGATGACGTCAGACGGCAATCGGTCATCCTATCTCGCTCCACAGCCACATCCTCTGCAATTTTTGCTAACCCTGATATTAGACCGGGATAACGCTAGGTAGTAGAAAATCTCAATAGACCAACGGTAGGAGGGACTGGAATCCATAATTCACCAGGTTCGATCCTTAATTTTTCTGGATTCGGTCGATCGGAGGTCGGAATGACTCTTACCATAAGCCTTATGATTACTATGAAGGCAAAACTAATAGACAATAAAAAAGTAACAGGAATTATTTTTTTATTATTATAAGTCAAGCTCGCGGTTCACCAAAGTGACTCCCGATGCTCATGTACATCTCAGCTCAGCTCATGCCATCAGAAGGCTAGCTGATCCATCGTCGGACTTAAAAGAGGGGTTTAGGCCATCGGGAACTCTCAACAACCGAACGAAACGCGATAACATAACCAACTGTACCATCACTTGACAAGACAGCATTGCCGCCACTTCAAGACGATCTTATTTGAGAAAGAGGTACTGGTACCAGGACGCGCCGGCCCAATTCGGCTGCAGACCAAAAGGAATGAAAGTTAATGACAAACTCGTACTTTTGAAATGGCATAATTTTCAAAGGATGCACCAAAAACTGCGAACATGTCTGGCCGTGATAAGCAACCTTTACCTTTTCAATCCTTGGGACATTCCTCAGTATTTTTAAAAGATGCCCTAAAGCTGATCAATTCGACGACTTTATCACTGTTGAATTTATGTCAAGTGATCTGTCAATCCAATTTACATTGACCAATTGGCTGCAGTAATACAGTTTTTGAGTGGCCCTTTCGATTCGCTTATGGTTAGTCAATCTCAATAAAGTGTTTTAAAATATTGCACAAGAAACCTGTGGGGCCGTAGGGCAATCCGCAATTTTTTTTTAACACATTGAATTTAACATTTTTTAACAATTTTTCCAATAAAAAAATATATTAAAAAAAAACTGTTTTTTACTTCTTGCTTTCCTATAGCAGATTGTTGGGACCTTAATACAGTGCAACCTCTATATAACTAAATTAAAGGGATTTCATTATATCCTGTAAAGTACACGATTACGTTACAATGATTTTTGTTGTAAAGTGTTTAAATTGGACTATGATTTATTTTAATAATGCACGTTTACTTTATTAAAACGAATCGTAGTCCAATCTAAACTGTCAGTCTATACCCGTCGAAACCTGAATGAATATTGTACAACTAAGTGGGAATTATTGATACGATACGTTACTTAAAGATTATAGGTTGAAGGGTCGGTCTAATACAAAGAATCTCATTCTCAAATCCATGAATGTGTTATATAGAGTTGTCATGGTTACAATAAAACATTTGATCCTTTATAGCTTAACGATGTAAGGTATGGACTGAAATCCGCAAGGTACCCGGACCAATCCCCGCCTCCGTTGGGGTCTTGTTGCACCCACTCCTAATACAAGCTTTTAATTTAATATTAGTAGGGGGGGAAAAAGGGAATATTAGACATACCTAAAAAGTATTCCTAATATTTAAAAAAAATTATCTTGTGTTTTCCTAAAATAAAAGAAGCCCATGTTGAACCTTAGAATATTAGCTATTTTTTAATATTCTAAGTGGCAGTTCAGTCAAAATGGGCCGTAAGAAATATTTTTTCTAAACCGGAGTCAGACATAGCTCAAAGAATTTGTACATTTTTGACCCTGAAGTCTACAAAGTTCTATAAAAGTTTGTAAAGTGACACAAAGTCCCCGGCCACACTACGTGATCATTGAAATGATCATTCCAATGAAGCTATGTCTAGCGCCGGCATAACAAACAAATAGGCAGGTAAAATTTGTAAACATTGTTTCCTTATCAGTAGAATCTATAAAATTATTAATATATAATTATACATTGTTGCCGAGGTGCAGAAAACAACCATTTGCCGGACGAGAGGACTTTAAAATTGCGAATCAGGCAATTGTTGTTTCTGCCGACGCTTACATAGTGCTTTTCTAAAAATAATGCAAGGAAATAAATTAAAATTTCTGTAGTAAAATTATAAATATTTTAATACATATTATGTTTGTTGAGTTTTCATAAGGCAAAGGTAACACAGCCACACAGACCAAAGGGCAAAGTAAAAAATAATAGTAAAAGGAACGCCTTCATTTTTAATATTATTTTACGTTAGGTATGTTTGATTTAATACATTTTTTTATATTACGTCTAGGCTATAAATATAGTGAAATAGTAACCTGTGTCTTCAGTTCGTATTTTAAAGACACGACAATTATGAAATTTCATACACCATTGCAGGCGCGTTTTAAGTTCGAAATTTGAAAAACGCTACAGTAATGAAATTTCATACAACTTTGCAGCGCGTTCTTTTTCTTAAAATTCAGTATCAGTAAGGGGCAAATTTAATGACATTTTTTACGCGCACGTTTGAGAATAATAATTGAATTTCGACTTTACATATAGATTCCTGGATTTAGTTCATTAGGCGATACAATAATATTTCTGAAGCCTAAAAAATACATCCCGTATGAAGAGATCAAATTCATCAACTCTGAAAGTATAGTATGGGTACGCATGTGTCAGGTAAGCATGAAAATGTGCGGAGGAGATTGTTGGGAAGGGCTTAACTTGGTATGATAGGGAATAATAGGGCGGCGTTACTGGACCGGGCTAAGGAGCTGGCTCTAGCCGAATGGAGGGCAAAGCAAAAACAAGGGGGCTTAGATATTCCAAGCTGTTTATGAGCAACTTAAAATAATTTCTGCAATAGCATTTTAGGCTTAAGTAGGAAACAGTTAGGATACGTGGTGGCGGTTTTAGTAGGCCACTACGGAATCAGGATGACTGTTTCGAATGGCATTAAGCGAAATTGCAATTTGCAGGGCCTGCTATGGAGAAACAGAAACGATGGGGGCTCTTCCTGTGCAAGTGCAATGGGCTAGCTTGAATGAGAATGAATCTCTTAGGCACGGCAAATCCAAGGTTGGAAGGGTACAGTTCCTTCAGGTTATGGGCGATCCCAGAACTGCTCGTCTGGATGATTGAAGCCCTGTAGCCGCGGCAACAAGGGACGGGGCGAGTACAAAAAAGGCAGCCAATACGAAGTACATCCGCAGTGCGGGCTCCATCAGAAACAAATAATATAAATAAGAGATCAAAATCCGAGAGCGGTATAATGACGCAGGACAACAAAAGACAAAATACCCAACACCGGGTCTTTGTTATGAATCGCTGAGATGTGCCGATATTGTTACCGAGGTGGAATGTGCCCCGCCAATGGGTATTTCCGTATACCTATTGTGTATATTGGTTAATTTTACGCCAGTGGCAATGGCGGTTGGTGTAACAGGGGATATTTTTTTTAACGCGAGAATAAGAAAAACCCTTTGACGAGGGATTTGTATAATGTTAATAATAATGTTAATCTATCCGAGAATAGGCGAATGTGAGTTTTTTTGTATTACAAAGGGCAATCGAGCGACTCCAATGGACATCTGCACCACCAGAAGGCTCGCAGATGCGTTACAGGCCTTGAAATAGGGGTTAGATCACCGGGAACTCTCACAAATTGAACGAAACGCACTAACAATGCCATCACTTGACGTGACAGCATTGCTGCCACTTTACGCTGATCTTAGGTAAGAAAGAGGTACTGGTGACTAGATACACGTCGACCCAATTTGGGCGCAGACTAAAAGAACTGCAAGGGGGCTGATGCGGCAAGATCTCGTGATGTAAACACCAACGCTCTTAGAAAGAAGTACAACCTCGCTTCCAGGTCCTACAAAAGAGCTATTGCTGAATCAAAGTCGGAGCACATTGGTAGAATTGGTGAGAAACTAGTTCGTCTTCCGTCAGGAACTCGGGCGTTCAGTCGACCGGAGGCCGTGCTTTGAGCGCGATTGTGGCTCCAATATCGGGACATATTTGCTTAATAAACCCTTTGACAGCACCACCTCTGCTGTGGTCCATATTGACCAAAAAGTTATATGGCTTTACAATTAATAGACAGTTGAACGCAGGCCGTGCTCTGACCGCCTTTTTTCCGATATTATTGAGCAGGCAGTTCGCTGGAGTTGACTATCGAGACTCGTGGGCAACTTCTTCACCAGAAGCGCTTTTATTGCGGATCCTTAGCTCGTATCTTTTCGGAAGCGTGAACGCTGAAAACTGTTTTCTAAAAGATGTACAAGGCAGGGAATTCCTATATTATAGGATTCCATCATAACGTCTTAACTTCCGTAGAAATCTTCAACTTTCGCAACTTTGTACTTTATGAACAAACTACGTGTAAAACACACAAGTTTATATCTGAAATATATCGCTACCTGCGCTTCAAACTTTTGGACAAAGAGAACTCGGAAATGTAATATTACATAGCTTCTGTAACTTTTGGTAAAGTTCGTGACGATGTATCATTGTGTCAGTCACAGTTTTGCTGTTTTCTCTTACATTGTCCACCAGAAATTTAATTCCTTGTTAACACATGTAAAGTTAAAATGAGGCACAAAATTCGATAATATGAATATTTCATAATCGTAGTTACGTATTTGTAGTTAATTTTCGACAATTCCTTTGTCTAATTTCAGGAATGTTGTTGGTATTGAATCTCGCTGAGTATATATGTCTAATAAAATAATAAATATCCTTTATTGACGTAAAAATATGGCGTGAAACATATTCATCATGAGTGCCTGGCTCCCGAACTAGAATTAACTGAAATATAATTAACTTTTATAATTAACTTTCAAGAGCCAGTGCCCACCCTTAGACTACAGTAGCCGTTATACTTAAAGTAAGTAGACATTTATATATATTAACTTACACTATCTCTATGATATCTAACAATAAAAAAGAAAAAATCATTTTCCAAAATAGTTATAAAGAGAAAATTATGATATCATAAATAATACATAATAAAATGTAATACATAGTAAAACGAGTTTAGTCCCTATCAGGTCACAGCATATCTCCTTCTTTTTTAATTACGTATAAGTTATATCTTTCTGCATGTTACTTTATTTATATTAATGAAAGTCTTAAATTAAAAATATTAGGCAATTTTATTTGTTTCTGCAGAAACTTGTTCGCAACTATCACACTAGCTAGCTATGTACCTCCACAGGATGCTTTTAATTGAAGTTAAAGTTGGGAGGTGTGGGCGGCATGTACAGAAAGCAAACTGGAAAGGAAATGGCAATTGCACCACATTTAGTCGGAAAATTAAGCACAATTTGAAACGAAATGTATACCATCAAAAACAAAGATTGTAAAAAAAAAACAACTCTCGCAACTCAGTTCTTCTGCCGTAAAAGTTGCCCCTACGAGGCCCGGCCCGCGCCCGCCGAGCGCGCGACGCGGTTCGAAGACTTCGGAGGCGCCCGCGCCCCTTTAGGGGAGGGGGATAACGACGATTAAAGTACCTGCCGCCCATTACGACTCTTTTGCGTTTGTGGACCCTTACAGTTAGCGGTCGGCCGCTCCGCCCGCGCGGATCCAAATCGACGGTTCGCCGTTGTCGCCGGGTCCGAGCGTCGATGTGAAATAAGTCGATAGCATTACGAGTAGTCGAAGACTATTCCCGTCGAAGTCGATCCTCGAATTGATTTTGCTCTAGGCATCTGCGAGTAAATTAAAAGTCAAAATATTCTTCATTATAAAAGAAAAAAAAATAAGTATCGCGACGGAGTTCCGTCAGTCGACTCCGCTACCTATGACGCCATCGGGTTGACGACGGACGCCGCCGGATACCTGCGCTGAATTTCATTTCAACGTCAATTTTGAAACGCAATAAATAGTAACTTATTTTGTCCGATATCATCCCCAACTAAATATCCCGCCGCAGCGCTATTTACGTGATAGTATACAAAATATCTAACGCACTCGGCACTGTACGACGCATCGCCAAATACCGCGCACGACTTGCCATCGTCCATATCTGGAAGTCTCGCGTTGAGCTCGCTACATTTGAGCCTTTACAATATGTAAGTATATTGTTTAGGGTTTGCGACAAGCGTTATTCTTTTCTTCTAAAAATAATAGTTATATATTTTTGCTTTTATAAGCTATCCTTGTAGGCTCATAATTAATGCGAAATTATTTCGAACTTATCGGGCGTTCCGCGACTTCTCACTTTTTTATAAACTTTAAAATCCTCAAAAAAGTCAAGTCAAAGCAATCCAGATCGAATCATTAAAGTGAGCAAAACGCAGCTCAAATAAATAACGCTCGTCGCCGGGCGAACTCGCGCGCGGCGCCGGTGAACTTTCAACTTTACTCCCTCCCCGTCCGCCCGCGAGGGTGTTCCGTACTTGGAGCGAATATTTACAGCAGCCTAAATATAGCGCTCAGCTGCTGCGGGCGGGGCGGGGGAGGGGAGGGAGAGAGGGAGAAGGCCAGCAGATGCGCTGCCGGCCCTTAATGACGAGTTTAGGCCACCGGGAAGTCTCACAAACCGAATGAAACGCAACTACAACACCATCACTAGACACGACAGCCTTGCCGCCACTTCACGCCAATCTCATGTGAGAAAGAGGTACTGGTACCCGGACGCGCTGGCCCAATTCGGCTATAGCATGGCGCTATCCTAATTATTATATATTATTATTATTATATATTATTACTAATAATTATTATATATACCTCTAATTATTATATATATTAGATTGATTTAAGTTGAACACTTATGATATATTTCAGATATATCTTCACCTCAAAAATTTACTCCTGCCAGAAATGAACACCCAGTTTCAACAATAAAGAACAAAAATCTTTATAAAGAAACAAAAAAGACTAAAGATGATAGTAGTAAAAGAAATTATGCCAATGTTGAAGAAAACACAATATGGACAAAAGAAAACTATACTGATTATGCAGTTACATCAAATAAAGAATCTGGTAATATTAAAATGAGAAGGACTAAAAAGGGCACGAATATAAATGATTTGCTCATGAAAAAAATGGCTATACTCCAAAGTGAGGTACATAAAGACAATGGAATAGATATAGATGTAGATTTTAATGTGAACAGTAATGAAATAAAACCAGAAATTATTGAATTCTCTAGTAATGTAAATTTTCAACATGTAGTACAGGTAGGGAAAACAGAGCTAATTACTCGTGAAGAAATTGAGTTCAATATTAATGAAAGTAGTACTTATATGTTATCGTCTACATTATTTTATTGTGACATGTGTAATTTTAAAACTGATGTAAAAAGTAAATTAAAAACTCATATGTTGTTTCATAGGGATAAAAATAAATATACAAACAATTTCTTTAACATAAAACAAACGAGGAGTACAAAATTTTTTCCTTGTAAATATTGTACACAAATATTTGCACACAGAAAGGATTTGTCAGCACATAAAAAAACTCATTCGGGCGAGAAAAGATTTGCATGTACGTTTTGTGACCAAAAATTTCGTTACAAAAGTATTATGGAAAGGCATTCAACAACCCATACAGGGCTTAAACCTTTCTCTTGTGAGGTTTGCAGTCGTAAATTCACAGATAAAACTGCCCTGGATAGGCACATGTTAACACATACTGGTGAAAAGCCATTTTCTTGCAGTGTTTGCCCAAATAGGTTTGCACGTAAAAGTAATCTATTGAGACATATTAAAACTCATACTGGTGAAAAACCATACAAATGTAACATTTGCGGAAATTTGTTCTCACAGAAGGGTAATCTTTTAAAACACATTAGAACACACACTGGTGAAAAACCATTCTCTTGTTCCATATGTGGTAATAAGTTTTCTCAGAAAAGTAATTTAATGAATCATTTGAAATCAAATACTGGTCAATACCCGAGGTGTTTACAGCATAAATTTCCAAAAAGAACTATTCTTCCTGGTGACAAGCAATTTTCATGCAACATTTGTGATCGTAAATTTGTGTATAAAAATACTCTGATGAGACATAAGAAAACCCATACTGATGACAGCTCAAATATTAATTGTCTAGGTAATCTAACAAAAGATGCCAGTGGCAAATATTATACTTCTGTTACTGTTAAGCGATTAAATAGAAAAGATGATATTTCAGAACTAAGTGAATCCGAATCACAAATGGAAATTCCATATAATACAATGAAAAATAGTGACTCAGTGTCTTCAAAAATTTTACCAGGTGAAAAACCATTTACTTGTGACTTGTGTCCAAGTAAATTTAATCAGAAGCATCATTTACAGAGGCATATAAAAACTCACACTGGTGAAAAATCTTGGAGTTGTGAATTGTGCAACTTCAAATGTGCTGAAAGTTATAGTTTGGTTAAGCACATGAGGACCCATACTGGTGAGAAACCTTACGCTTGCAATTTTTGTGAATATAGGTGTACTAGTAGCTCACATCTAACTGAACATATAAGAACTCACACTGGTGAGAAACCATACTCCTGCAAGATTTGTGAGTACAGAGGGGCTAGCAGTTCCAATTTGGCAGAGCATATAAGAATACACACAGGTGAGAAACCACACGAGTGCAACATATGCCATAATAGATTTACGCTTAGAAGCAATTTGGCGAAGCATCTGAGAACCCACACTGGCGAAAAACCGTTTTCTTGTACTTTCTGCCTGTATAGGTGTAACAACCCAAGTGCTTTGGTTAGACATGTAAGGATCCATACTGGTGAAAAACCATATAAGTGTGACCTTTGCTTAAGAAAGTTTACTCAAAAATGTCATCTAGATATACATTTAAGAACTCACAATGGTGTTAAACCATTCTATTGTGGTGTGTGCAAACAGAAATTTGCTCAAAAAAGTAATTTATTGAAACATATAAAAACACACATTCAAAATTAAACTGAAATATGTACATGAATAAACAAGAGAAATGATATGAAAAGCATACTTAAAATAATATATATATGGAACTATTATTAATGTGAGTGTAAAAACATACACCTGTATTCAATGTACTGCATGGACGGGATAAAATTTTATTGATTTAAATTAAACGGAGATGAATCCAATCTATATGAATACTAAATGCTATATAAAAGTCTAGTTACATTTAAAACCATATAGAGATTAACTTGGGCTTACTACTTATGTATATGATACGAGCTGATGATATTGTCTCTTTCAAATACAGTAACATAAAAATTACATTCATGTTAAATAAGATGTTCACCTTGTTACATGTATATTAATTCATAGTAGAAAATATTGAGTGTACGATATACAGCATCTATACAAATCCAAAAGCTTAGGGATTCGTTACGCTCTTGTAGAACACAATTCTGGTCTCCAACGACTTTGCAAATTTGTTCAAAGTACTTTGTCTTTTTGCAATTTTTTTATGAGTGTCTGCAAAGTAATCTCTCATTTTAACTTTAAAACTATTAATTGTTCAGCATAAAATGTATCATTCATCATAAGCAACTTTTGTAAGACAATTAGTATCCACTGTATCTAGATCTTTTTAAACCTATATTTCAAATTTTAATAATAAAATATTTATTAGACAGATAAACAAGATATTTATTCGTAAGTGATAGTAGTATAATGTACCTACAGTATCAAATGTTTGAATAAATACAACATTAAAATAAGGTTTTTTCTTACTAACCTTACTAACGTTCCATGGTATATATATTAAAAAATATAAAATTTAGAAAAAAGCTACCCTTCATCTCATCATATAAATAAGATCATGTACATGTATAACAGCTTGGAAATAACATATATTCGGTACCTATTACAAAAATTATCTAAACGAAGCAGCGTAAAATATAATTCTGTGATACAGAATTATTTAAGTATTTCTCGGAATTAGGTGCTAAGAGTGCTGGAACAAAATTGTTTCCGGAGTTGCAGTCTCCCTATGGGGCCAATTAAATCTAGTCTAGTGGCAATCTATGAAGAATTAACGAAACTTAAAATACGAAATCGCGAATTCACTCAATGTTAATTGCGTATTACTGTTTGGGTTGGGTTTCTAATACCAGCTCCGGGTATGTTTACTATATTCATAGAGCAGTTCTAATCGTCAGCTGCCTAGCTTTTTATGATCAGCTAGATCTTTTGTCTGTATCTACCACATGGAGTGCTCAGAGGAATTGTTTGTACTATTTAAAATAAAACAAAAACTAAAATCTAAGTATAATTTATTTAAATATGAGTACACATAGATAAGTCGAGCCATATTTTAGGTAATCTTGGACATTAAAATTAGTATATAGACAACAAACTAGTTTCTATATGAGATCATACAACAGACACAGAAGTCTTAGTTTCTTTTGTTTTTAACATATTTGAGTGCAGTTACACTTATTTTATAACAGTTTTAGTTACATTAAATCTTAGGTTTAATTACATGAAAATGTACTTTAGATAAACTTGCTCAGTTCCTTTTTGTTAACATCTAAAATACTGTCATAGTAAAGTTTATAAATTTATTTCTACTTTAGGATTACCCATAAATACTGTCACGTATTAAAAAAGAGATAAAATCGGCAGTGTCTGATGAGGGAGGTTATCATGGGTAAACCTTGAGACGTCACAAAGTGATTTAACACCAGTATACTAACTCTGGCTTACAATGAAGACGGACTTCAGAATTGTCATACGGTTGGATTATTGCGTCCTGACGTAATAGTTTGAAATCAAAGATTGGATTAAAGGACCAAAATTAAGTATTTAATGACTTCGCACGAAAACCCATACGCCCATGATATGACTAATAATACTGACGAGGTTAGAATCTTTGGCCGAATCATGTGTCCCAAGAATAAAGGAATGAAAATGTAAAATAAGTAGATATTTAAGTAATTGCATGTTTAAGAACTATGGTGGCATATTATCTTATACAACAAATTTATTTTCTTCTTAAAACATTCCTCCTAGTGTTAACCGATATATGTATATGAGATGAATCAGCAAATATACTGATTTCGACAACATGTTAACATCAGATCTTTTACTTAGTAAATACAGTATTCTAACCTACCATCTATTAATAATTATCCATGAAACAATTTTTTATTAATAATATTTCACTTTATAATAATAATTTACTAAACAAGTTTTAGTAACATATATAATATCAGGCAGTATTGAGATCAATTTGTATTATTCTAATTCAATGGTCCATAACACACACGTATGGATTATACTATAGGTATTTACAGCTTGGGTTATTCAAGGGTAGTGATACATACATGTTAGGTGTTCAGGTTAAGATTGATATCATAGATACTACTCTTATACAAGTGATCACTTTGATTGGTTAAACACACTAATTTCAGGAACTACAGGTTTTAATGTAAATATTTTTTTAGTACTGGATAGTCCATTTATCAAGGAAGTGGAGTGGTATCAATAATATTTACAAAAAAAATAATACTTTATACCTGCACAGTCCTTACTTATAAGAGAGACAATGTTTTTCTGCTTCCATTTCAAATATTATTAGCTTCAAGAGCCCTATTTGTATTTACAAAGGTTTGTAGTGTTCTAATCCTGTTCAAGATTTAACATTCTTGTACAGTGGCACATGCTGTATCTACTTTGGGAGTTTTGACATTATTTTTGGCTCAGCTGCCTAATTCTCGTCTTCAATACCATGAATCTTCATATGTCTCCGTAGATTACATCTTTTTGTAAATCTGTATTGACAAATGTTGCAAATAAAAGGTTTTTCACCCTTGTGGTTCTTCATATGCATAGATAGTTGACTTTTTTGGACGAATTTACATTTACAAATACTACAAGAATAAAAAGTTTCAGCAGTATGTATCTTCAAATGTCGTAGTAAATTTGACTTCACTGTATATTTACTTGGGCAAATATTGCATGAGAATGGCTTTTCACCAGTGTGCGTCAATCTATGTGTATGTAAATTACTTTTTAAGATAAATCTTTTTGAGCACACCTCACAGGCAAATGGTTTTTCACCAGTGTGGATCATTGTATGCGCTGTCAAATCGCCCCGACGTGAGAATTTTTTTTGGCATTGATTACATGCAAACGGTTTGTCACCAGTGTGAGTCTTTAAATGCACCGCTAAATTGTTTTTACGAGTGAATCTTTTTTGGCAAATATCACAAGCAAATGGTTTTTCATCACTATGGGTTAATCTATGTCTATATAAATTGGTTTTTAGTGCAAACTTTTTATGACAAAAGTTACATATGAATGGCTTTTTATCACTGTGTATTGCTCTATGTGTCACTAAATCGCCTTTCCAAGCGAATTTTTTATCACACACCTCACATGAAAATCGTTTTTCACCAGTGTGCTTGATCGAGTGCTTAATCAAGCTGCTTTTAGTAGCATAACTCTTCTGGCAAATATTACATGTGAACGGTTTTTCACCAGTGTGAGTCCGCAAATGATGCCTTAAGTGAGTTTTATTTTTAGTTATATAACTACAATGTTCACATGAAAGTATTTTTCTAACTTTTTCTTTACTATGAAAACGAAGATGCGATTCTAAAAGCATTTTTTTGGTGGTTTTATAATTACATTTATTGCATGTAAACTTCTCTAATAGATCACTACGTTTTATACTTTCTGCACCATTGATTTGACTTATTCTTAAACCAGAAAGAGTTATTGTTTCTGATATATCACCATTTTCATTATAAAAGTAATGTGATGAAGTTTCTATGTTGAGATTCTTTTCATTCATCGATACATCATCATTGATTTTTGTCATATTATCTTTAATTGCTCTGTCATTAATATTTCTTAATTTAAGTTTTTCGTTTTTCTTTTGGTTTGTTTCACTTTTTTTCTTCTCTGTTTCTGCTTTTCTAGTAATAAGTTTATTTACACCTTTTACTGGCCCTTCATATTTACGTGCAGTAGCAGGTTTTAGATTTTTACGTAAATGCTTATTTCTAAATAGTGAATATTTAGCAATATTAATTGTTCCTTTCCTAGAAAGTAGCGCCCTGAGACTATTAATCATGTTTCCCTTTTTATTGTTTCTCACAGGTTGCTTGAAGTTAATTTCATTTCTTGTCTGTTTTTTTCTGTCTATTGTTACAAAGTCGTTTGAATCTTTTTTTTCATCTTTTAATGATTGATTTATTTTTATATTGTGTTGTATCGGTGCAACTAAGGATACTTGCTTTTCGTCATCTAGTGAATTTTTATTAGATAAACATGAGCCTGAAAAATAGAATTTCACAATTAAAAGTAATAATAATATGGTTACACTTGTTTATTTTTACTATAGTTAAGAGTTAGCTATTTATTCATACTAAGAGAATAATAATCCATTCATATTGACTGGACTTTCTTCCTTAACTATGTACATATTTATATATTTCTACAAAAAAAGAAATTATTTGTGTGTAACACAGGCATTATGTTGTCTATCTTATGAACAGACATCCATGTGTCAAATAGTCTTATGGATTTATTTATTATTTATATTTGCAAATACTCATTTGGATCATTTTTTTATTTATATTCTAGACATATATATTTGCTCCGCCGACAGTTGTTCGTCGGAAGGTCTATATATAGTGATCGTAAGTAGAAACTTCGCTTGCGTGAGTTAGCTCTTGTGCTGCGGTCGTCGTCATCCGTACAGCGCCATCTAGTTTTGCTTTGGTGTAACCTTTTCCACTTGACACCATTGCCATCTTGTTATGTAGCAGCCGCTATAACGCCATTTCGGGCTACCTTAGCTGCTAGTGTCAGTCCTCCTATCTCGTCCTTGACAGTAGCATCCGCATTCCTTTTTCCTTTCCATTTACCTTTATATCCTTTTACTCTCTTGTTCCTTTAGTCCTATCTAATTAGAAGTAGCGCCACGCTGGCATTCCCTTTGGCCTGCAGCTGAATTGGACCGGCACGTACCACGTACTAATACTTCTAGCAGCAATGTTGTCACGTCAAGTAAAGGTGTTGTTGCCGCGTTTCGGTTTATGAGGGTTCTCGGTAGTCTTAACACCTATTTAATGGCATTTCCGTGGGCGCCGGTAGTCACTTACCACCTGGTCGTTTGTCTCTCGTAACACAAAATAATCTAGTGTTCATTCAATGGTCAAAATTCGACTACAATTAGTATCTTATATATAATATTCGACTATCATTATAACCGAGGAAAAGTTTGCTAAGTTATGAATTCTGCACTTCGTGTCTAAAAATTGCATTGTAAGATGAATTCGTTAGAATTAGGAGTCGATATTCGACTACAAGGAAATCATTCATGAATTTAAATTTTTCCTAGATAAATTTACTCTTTTACTTTCGGTCCACCTTTATTTGTAGAACTAATAATACAAAACAGTTAAATGTAACTAATAATAGTGTGAAAAGTTCAATATACAGGGAAGTACATATTAAAAGAGTTAGCCTTTCTTTATAGATAGAAAGCACTTCTTCTGAAAAATACAAAATTAACGCGACTGGACCCTGAATATATCAAATAATTTAAGGCCATCAAATGTATGACTCCGATACTTTAAAAGCGTATTCATGGCTCATTTAAACTTCGAACCCGCGTCCATTGCACCTTACTATAAATTCCGTCTCACGGCCCAACTTTACGACCAGCGCTATGCCATAAAGCCTTATCTGAAATATTCCATTTACAAGCCAAATTGTGCAAAACGACAAGCACTCGTAAAAGACCGTTGACTTAGAATAAAGTTCAAAGGTTTATGACCACTTCAGTAAATACTATAGCTTACAGAAATGACGGCAGCTATGCGTCACGGCTGAATTTATTTATTTGGAATAGTTGTTTAATGTTTATTAAAATAATAAAATTTCGTATAACACTAAGCTAAGTTTTATGGAAAATACTTTAAAGAGTTTTCATTTAAAGAAACGTTAAGTTTTTCTAATACATATATATACCTCTGTAGAGCTGTTGCTTTTTACATTTTAATCTTTAAAATAAAAATATACCTCATAATAATAAAATTTACCAACCATAACTATACAAAGGCTAACAAGAACAGAAAGGTTCTGAAAATCTCATTAAAAAGGATTCTTTGTTATGTGTGTTCTTGCCTAATACTTCTATTGTAGAGTTGCTTACATTGTAACATTAAAAAATTTGTCATTAAAAAAAAATATTTATTTTAATTAGCCTATAATGTCCCACAGCTGGGCATATGCCTCCCTCTTCTCTAACCAGACCTTCTTATCCTGGGCTACTTAAATCCATTTCTTGTCTTCTCGCCATCTCTTCCTCGGCCTACCTATGGACTCCCACCAGTGTTCGTCAACAGCCATTGGTGGAAGTCCATACTTACGTAACATTGGTCCACCTTTGCGATTCCATACTTGCCACATAGCCAGCCAATTAAAAAAATTAACATATCAAATTTTCCTTAAAAATCGAAACCAAAAAGAAAATTCCACGCGCCAGGGTTCATTTATTACACGTGCGAAAAAACCACTTAAAAGGCCATCGAGTTTGATTGATGAACAGTTGTTTATCGGTTGAAAATATACATTAAAGTGTGAAATACAAAGTAAACACCGTTTTATATTTGCGTTTCAAAATATTTGATGTCCTCCATTTATTATGTGTGCGAAACCACTAAAGGGTGATCGAAATTGATTGATGAACGATTTACACACGGAGGGAAACGAGGAAAAATTAATAAAGTAACAGCGTGAGTTCGAAAATTTTTGCTCTTTGATTTTAATGGCTACGTTTTACGAGTGTGAAGTAAATACCATCACACTTTACACTCTAAACACTTTTTTAAGTTAAGCTTGTGACAAGTAAAGTATTTCTAGTATTTTATAGCTTTACTAGCGTATCCGGCAGACGCTGTCCAACCCGAGAGTTGGATTATTACTGGGTGCTATTTTTTACATTCCCGTTCCCGTCCTCGACCCTTTTTCCGTTCCCGTTCTCGTTCCCGTCCCCGACCCTTTTTCCCTTAAAATTAGGTGAAAAATTATTGCGTGATAAACCCTTCCTCGATAAATGAGCTATCTACCTAATACTACAAGTTACTTTCTGAGATTAGCGTGTTCAAATAAGACCCAGCTGGGCTGTCGTCATGCTCTTTTTTATATTACAAGTGACAATCGGGCAGGCGGTTCACCTAAGCGCACTGGATTAAAAAATATTAACAGGATGTCGCTCGTCCTATTTTCCTCGGGCCGGCACTTTTAGTATGTATATAACATATATAAATATATGGTAAATAAATGCCTACTCCCTTGTTCACGTCTTAACAGAAACGGCTAAAAAAGAACGCGTCGCGGGTTTTATGTAGATCTAGTCTTCTATATAATGTAATATTAGAACATCCAATACACTACCCTGTGTAATAGTAGACTGCATGTAGGCACAAAATCTTATTCGTTATATCGGGGCGCTTTGTAGGCTCGCTATCGTCGGATAATTGATTGCCTATTTGCCAACCTCCCTCCAATTACTGCCTCAACTGTACACTTTAATAGGAAAATTGAACAATTTGGAAGCAAAAGAGAATATTCTACCAATATCGATAGAGGTTTTATTACAAGATACATGTAAATGACATCGTATAGCAAACTTTCTGATAAGGCTAGATTTAATGTCCTAAATAAAATCACAAAAATCATTCATCTCGGAAATAAGAGGTTACAGATATTGCTATCCTCATCCCATACTTGAGCGCGCAATGTATCGTGACCATTGGGAAGCAATCGTCAACAAAATGTTGACGCGCAAGTCAAGTTACCGACCCAAGTTTCACGTAGACTGTCAGCCTCCTCCGATGGTATGTAACTCATTAGAGTGCAAACAACCATTTAGAAAAAAATATGCATCTATAGGCCCTTTACAGTATAATTTAGTACGTTAAATGATCTATTCATTATTAGGTACATCTCGCTCACTCGTACAGAAAATCACCAGATCATATCAAGCAAAGTTGGTCAAAATCAGTTTTTTAGGGCAGTGGATCATGAAACTGCAAAGTTGCCAAGATTTTTCGGGAGGCGGTATTCCGGGCAATAGAACGTGGAAAATAAATATCTTCCGGTGCAGTGATCACTGTGAAGTTTGCAGTTTTTTTTTGTTTGGTATACAGTAAAATGGCACTCTAAATATAACTTGTTTATTGATTTATTGAAATGTAATGATAGTATCTATCTTTATTTATTTTAATCAATTAAAATACATATATATATAAAATCAGTCATCTATCATCGATGGAGTTACACATGGATTTAAATTTGTCATGATTTGCAATCTAAGAATCAAGTGTAAAAAAATTAATGCAAATTATTACTTTTTTCAATCGTATTTTATAGTCTCTACTTACTTCCTCTTTACTATTAATTTATTTATTCTACAAGGATCAAGAAAATCGGTTTTATATTCAATTATAAGATGTTTAAGGAAGCATAAAGTCTAGCATAATGTAAGGAAATTAGTAGTTTCCAACTTACAACGTTTTTGTTAGTAGATTTGTGTTGTGAAGTTTGCGTATGGCAAACAAGAGCTCGAAGACTGTTTTGTTGAAGCATTTCGATCACGCGTGTTACGCGAAACTGGGAGTTTATTGGAAATTGAGATTAAGTTCGGCAGTTTAAGTCTGTGTCTTGAAGTTTGAGCTAGTTCGAGATTAGTTAGAAGCAATTAATTGGATCCTATTTATGACTCGGTTTATACAGTTAAGCAATAAGTTTTTTAGAGTTCTGTAGTGTAGGACTACTAGAAACCATTATAGTTTCGCTCTGTTCGTCCGTCCATCTGTCTGCCCACAACATACACCCCCCTTCCTCTAAGATTTCCAAACTATTAGATGTAGAGACTTGAAACTATCCATGTGCATAGTGCGTTAAGAAAACTTATTTCGAGCGAAATTGGACAACAACTTGTGAAGTTATTTAACAAATATCTTTATTGCGTATCAGATACAGAACCCTATATAAGCGTGCCTTGACACGCTCGTGGCTACTTTTTTATGTATAGCGAATGTGAGAAACAATTATACGATCTGCCTAGTAACAGCCACCGCGAGCATATACTTGTAGACCAACTTTTAAGGTGTTTTGCTCATTAAAAGCTTACGTATAAATAGCGTTAAATATGGTGGAGTTACTATAATCTCTGTTAAAATATCTTTTAGTGAAAGTACATTTGAGTTGCTAATAAATGAAGCTCGGAAGTGCTATAAAAGTAAAACAGCCAGTGGCCAGTAATTCTACTGCGTAGAGTTTACATAAAATATGCATTTCAACGAACGACTACGATAATAGGCGTGATAAAAGCGATGGCTGTATTTAAATCAAGGCGTGATTTCCTTGCGCTCAAACGTATAAGTTGCGTTAAGTATCAAATTTGTTTTAAATATTCATCTTCTATCTAGGCGTTATCCCTGTCTAGTACTAGGTTCCGCTTGAATTGCAGAGGATGTGACTCTGGGGCGAGTAAGGATGACCGACTGCCATCTGACGTCCTCTGAACGACGCCCTATGAAAACCACACCATCCGCAGCACTAGAGATAGCTCTGGGACTTCCGCCGCTGCACTTTTATATACAACAAGAAGCAGCGGCTGCAGCCTCTCAAGTATAAAGCTTCCAGTGAGGTAAGTATTTAATATGCGTTTTATTTCAGGTAAAACGCTGCTATTAAAATCCATTACTCTTATTAATAGCTGTACTCTGCGACTCCGCGTTCGCGTGGCCCACTCTTATCACTTAGGAGTATGAAAAATATCCAGTAACCGATTGTCATACCTACTGAATAAGCATATAAAATTTCATAAAAATTGGTCAAGCTTTTTCAGAGGAGTACGGTAATTAACATTGTGACACGAGATTTTTTTTATATCTAAGATCTAGCCTAATAATTTAATACTTTCCTCTCTCTATGTTATTTTACTTAAAATTTTACGTACAAAACATGTTTTTCTACAATTTAATACTCTTCTCTTTCTAATCATGTCAATTTACTCAATATTTTTACTTATACTACATGTTTTTCTACAATTTGATACTTTCCTCTCTCTAACAACATTACTTGACTCAAAATTTTTACTTACAAAACATGTTTTTCTACAATTTAATACTCTCCTCTCTATAACCACGGTACTTTACTCAAAAGTTTTACTTATAAAACCAGTTTTCTCTACTAATATACTCACAAGTGGGTTCAATGGTTCGATAACCGTCCCTTCTAGCGCTTTTTACTTTATAAACATGATTTTCGGATTCGGCATAATAACCGTCTGGCATATTGGACGGTGGTATCATTTGAAATGTTTGAGTAAGGGGGATAAATGGCGATTGGGGATTTTCACAGTATGGATACATGTCTGTAAGTGAACAAACCTTTAAATGCAGATTTAAATCACAATTGATTAAAGATTAAAAACTATGAATGAATGTAGAGAAGTAGTTTATGAGTCCATCATAATTTTTAAGTATAAAAGGTTGTTTTTTTTTTTTTTTGTATTATCACACAAAACAAATATTACACAGTATTTAAAAAGTATATACTAAAAATGACTTTCACAAGAGTTAATAAAAATTCCCAAGTGAATAAGTGAATATTGATTTTATTAAAAATAAATAAATAAAAGAAAAAAATTCTAAATGTTCATAACGTGAATAAAAAAGGTTTTGACTTTGAAATTTTCCAATTTCGACTGTTAAGCTTCTAATTGTGCAATTCAATTATAAAATATATAAAAAAGAAGTCAATGTTTGTATATTATATCTCTTACAGATGAACAAAGGTCTCCACAGAGGCCACGCCTCCCAGTCGACCCCCAGGTTGTCCCGCAACGCGATGGTGCGACAAATTTGGGAAGTTTCAAAAAAATTGGACGATATTGGCACAGGACAGAGATAGATGAAGGAAATTATCCCCAATTTCCTTTGCCCAGCAGTGGGACAAGACAGTTTAACTTAAGAAATGTCTTACCAAACGCACTTGCGGTCGTTGTAGTGGCAGTACTAGTAGCACCAAATAGTCCAAAACCAGACTGAGCTGTGGTTGTGGTAGCGCCGAAACCAAACCCTCCGAGACCACCGAGTCCTGTGCTTGTCGTTGTTGTCGTACCAAACGATAAACCTGCAATTATTAAAAAAACATTAGTAATCTGTTAATTATAATAAATAATAACGCGGAATGCTTAGACTGATCGCGTTTGTTCGGCGTATTCGCTTGCACGGTCGGCTTAGGCGGAACGTGACAATGAGTCATGCTTTTTCCTACGTGCAGCCGACGTTCATCAATTCATACGACTTTATGACTTCAAAACTGTATTATACAAATCTATTTTACTTAAATAGGGTGACTGGTGCGACAGTTGTAAGCTTTAACTAAGTAAGGACATTTTCAACTCCATATAAGTATAAATATCTGATTAAAGTTGATTTGTAAATAGCACTATACATACACAGGACTATATGACACACAGACATCTGTTCCTAAGGTAGGCAACTGTGTTATAGGTAAGCCTGTATTACAATGTACTGTGTTGTGTGGGCTAACATACCCCTTTTGTACACACACATATATATATATATATATTTATTTGAAATATACAAACATATACATATAATACACCCAGACACAAGACAGGAATTGAACCCAAAACCCACGGAGCAGAAGTCACTGCCAACTGCACCAATGGGTCAGTCAATAATAACAAAGTATTTTATAGTAACAATATTATTTATTATATATTATCAATTTAATGATCAGATTGTATAAGATAAATATGTTATTAACTTTGAAATCTATCGATACAGAGCCATGAGTGCTTTTCCATGAAGTTATAATTGGATGAAGACAACACACCTGTAGATGCAGCTGTACTTGTCCCAAAATTAAGACCACCACTGCCCAGGCCAGTGGTGAAAGATGTGCTCGCAGCACCAAATGCGGGAGTTGATGTTGCACCTTAAAGAACACAATTCAATTACATTTAATTGAAAAAAGAGACCTTCTAACTTTTTTTAAATTAAAGTGAAGATGGACCCGCAAAGGTGGGCCAATGTTGCAACTATATGGACTCCCACCAATGGCCGCCGTGGACCGGGTAGGCCGAGGAAGAGGTGGCGCGACGACTAATTAGAAAGACAAGAGTAGGGGAATGGGATGGAGAAAAAGGATACTACTGTTACGGACGGTATAGGGGGAGTGACAGTAGCAGCTAAGGTAGTCCGGGGTCGCGTGACCCTAGTAGATTTGATCAGCTATCGGACAGATAAAAAAGAAGATCCACCAGCTGGAACAAAAGCTTTAAACTGCATTAAAATGCGAGATCCACGTACTTATCTCATCTCATACAAAGAGTAATTTTTTTACTAGAAGTGCAGTCGAAACATCATCTTCCTGCCATAAACGTAACAAACCCTCCCCATAAAACATAATTATAGTTTTTCTTTAAAATATATATGACGTGTTTTATACCGACAACGATTTCAATTAGGCAAAGATCACTACGTAAAAATTTTAATATGTACATATTTAAAAATCGTATTGTCTCTCTTTATCGACCGTCAGTGTTTATGATCGAGTCATTGTAAAAGGTTAACAATTCTTAACCCCTTCAGCTGCTTGAATTTAAACGACTTTTTGTGTACTGCACTTAGTATAATGTGGAAATATTAATACCCTTTAATCAACTCAAACGTAAAAACTCTTTGATAGAGTACCGTAAACTGTCTATTGATAATGATGAGATTCGTTCTCAATGTAGAGCTGCCCAATTGGGCAAGCACATACACCATACAAAAAACAATAGCCAAACAATACTATTAGCGTACTGCTGGCGATGATGATGTATGCCAGAGTTTTTTAGGAGAGAGGGGTATAGGGCAGGCAACGCGCCAGTAAGTTGAGAGCCTCGAAAGTTCAACGGTGAAAGGGGTGGACCGCGTACATCTCATTTTTAACGATGCGATCCTTCCCTGCCAAAATGTTGCCGACGACTGGTCTAAAGTAATCCGCAAGGCAAACTCTCTGCTTAATTTTTTTCTAAAAGATAGAGAAGAACATAGGATTTCATCCCACAAATGTAGGGGCACCTAAAAACTTGAAAAACTTTACAAAGAAAGGAAGCCGCAGGATTGTAGCCTTTACTTTTTTCTGTCATTATTCATTAATTATAAAGTAGGTATAAAGATAAATGATGAAGTTAAAATCTTTACAGTTAGTTCAATTACAGCCTCAATAGCTCAACGGTATAAGGTTTGAACTGAAATCCGCAAGGTACCCGGTTCAAACCCCACCGCCGTTGGGGTATTGTCGCACCCTCTCCAAGAGGAAAAGGTAATATTAGACATACCTAAAAAATATTCTTTTTAAGAAAAAAATATGATAGCGCTTCGTAAATACTCGACGGAAAAATTGTTTAATACGTATCGATGATTGATAAGGTGAGGCGATGAGTCTTAAGGTTATATTTGGGACGTCCGCGTCGATGCGGCTCAAAGATTATTATCTAATCGAGTGTCATTCACACTTCACCAAGCGCTATCCGATGTTTTAAAATTTCCTCTTACGAATCGATACAACTTTATAGGTAGGTGTTTTATTATTTACTAGCATCTGCCCAGAGCTGCGCCTGTTTAAGGGTATATTTAATATTTTTTGATCGTTACACGGGACCACCTCTAAAAGCGATTTTTCTATCATACAATAAATACTCTTTTATGTATGAATAAGCATTTCAGTACACTTGAAAATGTGTATGCGAAATTAATCAAGCTCATAATTGAGCATTAGTAAAAAATTAGTAATAAACAAAAGCAAAATGTCAATTGTATTTGCGCTAACTATAAAGTTTTGCACTAGATTCGATTAGACAATACTTTTGGGGACCTCTTATCGATAGAAAAATCTTATGTTTTGGTACATGGAACCTCCAACACATGGTTCATAGTAATAGTTTTGAGAGTTCACTCCAATTTCGAGTGTCTTCAGAGTTGGCCCTATCATAGGGCGAAGGGAACGGCCACTCCGGGCGCCGAAATCCAGGAGGTGCCTCAGCTAGGGGCAGTCGCCCCCTTAATATTAAAAAGATATAAACAGGGCAGTAAGGGGGTGCCATAATTGGATCTTTCTCTATTCTAAAATTTACCTTGGACTGGCACTTAATATCTGAATAATATATACTTTTTAAGTATGTAGCAATTAAAATCACAAACACTAATGATATATCAACATAAGATGTTTTGTTTCCGTGTTTTGTGTTTAATGTTTTGTGATACAAACGTTACCACAAAGCATACCTTTCCCAAAACTCCTCGGCGATGTCAACAATATTGCGTTCGTAGATATAATATTCTAGGTACTCCCAACAGAGTTTTGCGTATGGAAATTCTAATAAGGAGGACCTCCATATCTATCTTCTATGAGGGGCTAGTTGGAGAATTGGCCATTTGTAAACAGCAAATTATCGTTCGAATATTCACCGAAATGGCGCTGGTGTAGAATGAATTGACCAGTAGCCTTCCAGAACGGCGCGGTGTGGTAAGAATATACTAATGAATTGACCTATAAAAATTTTCCTAATTCTAAGGTGGCTCCCCCCTTATTTGGATTTCGACGGCCACTTTAATGCATTGAGATGGTCCTCCTTATACTGTTTCCGCAGTGCACACAGCGGAAGCTCTCAATAGTTAAATTAGCTCCTAACTTTGAAACATTCTTCATTGGTGCTCCGCTCCTATTGGTCTTAGCCTTTCTCGATAAATGGGCTAATAGTGAAATATTTTTTTAAATCGGACCAGTAGTTCCTGAGATTAACGCGTTCAAGCAAACAAACAACATACAAACTCTTCAGCTTTATATATTAGTATAGATTCTTTTGTTATGTATTTATAGGATGTACAACAGTGCAAAATTAACAACAGTGCAAATTTTACATTTAATTTAACAAAATAAAACTATTTTACGTTACGTTTATACGAAACCAAATATTTTATTTTACAGGGTTCGTACATAAAATTTCATGTCACGATGTGTGTCGAAATAAACTTTGAACCTACGGAGCCGATTTTAATGTTAGGACACTTTATAATATTAACCATTTATTACTAAATTTAACAAAAGATCAATACATTTAAGTACTGGCAATTTAAGCTACCTATTATATAAAATATCTTACGCAAAATACAATCAATCCAAATACCGTTAGAATCATGACTGATGGTAATTTCCAAGAATGACAGAAACATAAACGTGTAGCTGTGACTCGGTTCAAGATATTGGTAAGTTGATGTTGATATAAGATATTGATTTAAGTTATAGGTTGTTGTTGTTAAGAGATGATTAAAGACAATTAACAAGTCCTAGGGCCTCTAAACCCAAGCTCTAATTACAGCAGTGTAGATAACTTCACTTAAATTAAATGCACATGATTATTCTCTGGTAAAAAAATCCAAAACGAATGTGCCATGCAGTTTTTCGTAAATAACTTACCAGTAATGCAAGTTTTTCAATTCGCAAAAACTTCTACCATGATGTTCTACCTAGGTATATAAAAGCGAAAGGTCAACCTATCAGGAAATCTCGAAAACCGCCGGACTTACAAAGATGAAATTAGGCCAGGAGGTAGTTTGTAGTTAGTAGACATCCGCTGACAACAGATTTTGCGATAGGACCAGATTTCTAGGGGCTCTTTCAAGGACAATTTAAGACGGACGAATGGACGGCGCGATGGACAGACGAAGTGGCCGTTAACAGATAGTATAAAATATAATGAGACGATAAATACTATTCTAGGAAGGCAATATCATATTTACCACATTAGAAGAGTTCCAAATCAACAGAGAGCTTATGAGGATAACAAGTGCGTCAGAGGCTTCGATGCACCAGATTACTCCTGAAAATATTAATTGCACAGTTAGCAAAATATTCAGCAATCTCGCTTGAGGGACATATAATCAAGGAAGAGAGGGAGAGTAATGCAGTGTGCTGTCTAAATAAATACATACATAAACATCAGGACTATATCACACGGTCGTCTGTTCTTAAGGTGGGTAAAATGACTTATAAGTAACAGCTGACTGATACATAAATATTATTTTTAAATACACATATACTAATACATCCTTGTATATAAAAACATCCAGAGTCGAGGCGAAACCCGGAACCTGGATCGATAAGGTATGGTCTCTTAATCGTAACGCACAACGCTGCGATAAGCGACAATAAAATACAATATGTCCGAAACCGCATGCTGCACAACGCAGCGTTATGCGTTACAATCAAGAGACCAAAGCCCAAAGTCAGCTTGTCTGTCAACAACGCCAACAGGTCAGTCAAATAAATACAAGTATGGCAAATAAATGCACTATTTCTAGGTATGAAGCTGTCTGGAAACCTATCGATGTAATGTGTGCGTAGTCTACTTGAGGATAAACAACAAATAGATATAATATCCACATAAACGTTTTTCAAGGTGAACTCGGCAAATCTGCTAATTTGTCTAAACATGTAGTGTTTATTTTGAATACAAGCAATGAGTCTCACTAGAAACATCGATGTCATCAATGTACAGCTTGTCGTCTTTACTCAGCAACATGAAATGCAAGTCATTCGGCAGCGATTCTTCGTCCAGAGTCACCACTTCAAACTTTACGTTACAAACCAGACCGAGCAAAAGACAAACGAAAGCAATAAACGTAGGCGATAGGGCAACTTTGGAAGCATTAGGATGAAACCTCTCGGCGTTAACAAACGTCTTCAAGCGTAGATATTGGAAGCTTGTGTCAATATAATCTATAAGAGCGCCAAAAACCGGTACGCGTGATTTGGAATAAGTTAAATGCTTTGTCGGCGTATCATCGCTCGCCATGGCTATAACTAATTTAAAAATATACTTTAATAAATACTCAGAAAAGTCTAGACACTATTTGAATTTGACAAAAAATAGAAAGACAGATTAAAGATTCGTGTCACTATTTTTTATTTCATAAATGGTGTACGCATTCATAATTTTAAATAATCTGTTTGTGAAGTAAGACCTTTTTTTGCCTGTCAAACATTCATAAGCATCTATAAATTATATATGTATTAGAAGTGAAAATTTCTATACGCGCGTTGGGCATTTTTGAGATGGTGAAAAACCATTGATGGTACCACTGGTGGTACTTTTGTACATCCAGACTCGAAGTGCCCCGGAGCGGAAGGCAGGGACACTGCCCACTGCGCCAACGGGCCAGTCAAAATGGAGATGACCGACTGCCGTCTGACGTCATCCAAGGAACCCCTATAATTTCACGACTAATCTCACTAAGTGATAATAATCGGGACCCACTGTTTTACGTGGCTTTTGAAACACGGAGATCAGAGGTTTTTGTAAACCAGTGTTAAAATTGGTCACCCATCTATCATCCGGCCGTGGTGAAAACTGCTTAACCTGGTGATCGACTTAAATGTCGACTACTTATACTTCGACCTCCTCTAAATAGTGATTAATTCCTTGTTCTAAATAGAGTATATCCGAGGTATATAAAATGTATGGCGCACAGGAGTAACGAATGAAACTCACGCCGCTGTGTGAAATGAGGTGGTATGAACAATAATAGTGAAAGATATATGGGGTGTCACTGCGTGATTTATTTACGAGCTTCCAGGCAGTAGGCAGCTGGGCAAGAGTTGATGTAGCCAAGTGTGGAGACGGACTGTATTACTGACATGTCAAATGCTATAAATTAAAAAAAAAACACATTTTTAATTCTGATATAAAAAGAAATCCAAAAAATATTTATTTCTCAAATAAATTGTTACATAAGATGTATATCTCAGAGATTTCGCTATCACCTCCAGGATATATATCTAGTATTTAAGAATAAATACTAAAATTACTACAAGTAAACAAGGTTCCAGAAAAATAACCTTTTCAAAGGAATAAGTAAAACGTGTATATGTGTGAGTAAATATATATAACAGATATAAAAGAAAAGTCTGTCACACTGATTTATAAAATAGGACTATTTTGTAAAATTAACTTGATTGAAAATAAAATTTATAATAATAAAATGTCTATTTATTGAAATTGACAGTTCATGTTCTCTCGTGTTCACTAAATAGAGAAAGGGCCTTCAAGCATTAACCAATTTGTTGTGAAAGGGCCCTGCTTTTATAACAATGATCGGTAAAGTCACTGATGATACGATCGCGATATGATCCGAATCTTAAATAATTATAATGAAAATAATCGCGAAAGTTTAAGATGTGTTGTCACTGATGAGTTTAATAAAATGATATTATTTTAATTGAAGACCAAAATATTAATGTTCTTTCAGCAAATTATTAAAAAACAGGCTGACAGTATTATTACTAAAACCTTCTATTACAATACTGAGGGAATGATATTTTTTTATAACTGTCATTTTTCAATTAAACGACAGAGAAGGAGTATAAAAAGCGAAAAAAAGAAGAAGGAAAGATGAAATGTTAAAAGCTCTTTCCACATTTGTATAGCATTCGGTGAGCAATGTGCTATTTCTAGATTATGGAACTGGAAACGATTTCAAGCAATTTCGTACTTGTTCAAGCGCAATCAATTTAGAAATAGAAGCAAATCAATTTATATGAACATGGACATCTCGCCCAATCGGCGTGTTCTCTTATTGGATTCAGGTGAAAATGAGCTGTAACTCCTCATTCATAATGTATGATTTTGATTGATGCTTTTTAGTTTTTTATATGAAAACTAGACAACAGGAATGTTATAATGTTAATTAATTTATGCGGTATAAAAATGCCTATGTAATGTAAGTCGTCATATAATGTATGTCATCATTCATAATGCATGATTTTGATGAATGTCTTTGCGTTTTTTATAAAGAGTACAAGTTAGTCTCGCTAAAGCACAAAAACGGCTGGACCGATATGTATTCTGTTTGTTTTGTTGCATTCTCCTTATTTCCCGTAGGGTTTAAAAGAAAAGAAGGAATAGAAAAGTCGACAGACTATTTAAAATACTAAAAAATGCAAATTTGTTCAAGTCTTCAGAATACGTCAATTCAATGACATTCGTACTGGAGTTTTGACCAGCATGTCATATACTCAATTTTATTATTCCATAAAACAATTGGCCTATGTTATATTTTATGGAAAATACATAAAGGAGATAGGTTAATTGGCTAATAAGAGACGAGCCTAAATTTGAGAAATACAACGTCTGTCGGGTCCGCTAATGTTTAATAAATTTATGCGTCACAAGAATTTATACTTAGTCGTATAGCAGTACAGATAGTGTTTTATAGAAAGAATCGTGTTGTAAGATGCGAGTTTTAAGATGTGTAGGTGTCTCTCTACCATCCAGTAAGTGGCTCAATTGGTTCCGGCATACTTGTTACATGATCCTACCAGTATAAAACCAACAGTATCTTTAAAAAATATTCAAAAAACGTAGTTGTCTTTAAATGTATACCAAACCTATTTCTTTGCTTTCATCTCTATTTCCGCCACATATAAGGGTACAAACTGTATATATATAATGGGATTTAAAAAATAAAGTGGCCAAGAACATGTCAAGACAGGGTCATATACAAGGGTTGTGTATGCGATTCGCGATAAATGTATTTGTAAAATTATTTTAAAAGTTGTTTTCCGATTTGGCTCAAAATAATTTTCCTAATGCGTTTTTTAGCATGTCTAACAACATTTCTAACTCCTTTGGGTATATTAAATTTCGCACCAAACGATACGAGTCTTCTGTAAAATTTGTTAAAAGTATTGCACATTTACTACCATTCTTATATTTTTTTTATAAGAATCAATTAACATTACTAACGAAACGTTTAGAAATTTATACATACACTAATGTAGTCAGGTTGCTTCCTACTAATATTATAAACGCGACAATTTGTACACATGGATGTATGGATGTATGTTTGACGTTCTCTCACGGAAATACTACTGAATTTTGATTTTAATAAAAGTTTACAATAATATAGTTTATACATCAGAATAACACTTAGGCTATAAATTATAAAGATATTGTGTGAATTGTCTAAAATGTAACGATAAATGTCAAGTAAATAGGAGAAAATTTTGCCATCTGTTTGCTACTCTGGCGTGCGCTGCAAAAACTGTTAGAACTTAGATTTACACATATATAGTGTTTGAAAAAAATGTTAGCCTAGCAGGAATATTTTCATCATAAATAAAGCCGTTTCGCCGACTTCTAACGGTTCGAAATGTTCTTGCTAGGGTTTCAGGTCGTGGTACATAGAATTTGCTATGCTTAAATCACAGACAACGTAAAACTTCTCTATTAACAACAACCAAGGCGTCTTTCAAGTGCACCCCACAGTACACGAATTCCGTTTCGAAATATTCTCAAAGAAAACAAAAGATATAAAACCACTTTCTTCACCAAATATTTTCTGTAAATAACATAAAATATGTGCTATTGACATAAATGTCCTTTGCTTACAATGTGTCCAAATCCGACGAGATTATATTTTGGCACGTTTCCCATTATAGGTCACACACATATAGCATGGTTATACTAATTATTATTGACAAGTTGACTTAGAGACGCCAATTAATATATATTGACTGAGTCATTATGAATAGGATTTATTCTTATGGGGATGGACCTTCCTCTTTATCTGTCCGATAACTGGTTAGATCCACCACGGGTACGCGAACCCGGACTACCCTACCTGCTTTTGTGACTCCCCTATACCGTCCGTGACAGTAATATCCGCATCCTTTCTCCCATCCCCATCTACCTTTATATGCGTTTCTTTTCCCTTACTCTTGTCTTTCTAATTAGAGGTAGCGCCATGCTTGAAGCCGAATGGGTTAGCGCGTCCGGGTACCAGTACCCCTTTCTCACATAAGATCGATGTAATGTGACGGCAATGATGTAAATTTCCTGTGGCCAAAACCCTTATTTTAAGGCCGGCAAAGTATCTGCGAGCTTTCTGGTGGTCCGTGGGCGTCGGTAGTCACTTATCGCCTGCTTGTTTGCCTCTGTTAATACTACTGTTGTTACTAGCAAACCCAGTAGACGTTGTCCTACCTAAACGTGGGCTTACTTTTGAATATATGCGATTTTTGCATTAGACATTTAATTCGCACATTAAGTTCGCAATAAATAATGTTATGGTAAAAAAATCATAGCTTGATTTATGGTACGGAATATGAATTTTGTGCAAAAGCAACATAGTAAATTTTCAACCCGACCTAATTCTAAGCTATCGGGTGGACACGAAATGACAGTAAATCTCTATATTCTACCATCACGCTACCCATCAATCACTAAATTTTAACGAACCCTTTCGACGGTTATTTCCTATCGGCGCGAAAATAAAAATCTACTCAAATAAATTTAGTTCTACTTGCAGTAACATATTGAAAATGAAATCGGTTAGAAATCTTTACATTTCTAATTTATTTAACATTATTTTTATTGAATATTGTCTTGCTGTTGACGTTGAATTATGGACCGCTTCCTATTAAATAATATCCTTTATGTCTTTTACATAAAATCTGGCGCTGGCCGAATATTTTATGAAATAAAAATTTAACATACCGCGTAAAAAGATCTAGTACGAACGTCATCTATTTAAAATATTCTGAAGTAGCGACAAAATCTGCATCTTTTTGCATTTTAAAATAATCTTATAATTTTCCACTTTTTCTTTTAAACTTCCTGGAAATAGGAGGAATAAAACAAAAAGGATTCAAAAGGGTTCCGTCGTTTCTAAATTTTGGCCAGACTAACGAACAATGATTGATTTATATTATATGAAATAATCGTTGTTCGTATATATAGACTAGCGGACCTGGCATACATTGTCCTGGTTGAAGGTTGAGCTACTTACTATGTACCACATTTTATAATATTATTCCCGCTCCCGTCACCACTTTTTTTCCCTCTTCTGTTCCCGGACCTGACGTCTTGACTGATATTTTTTTTTATTATTTTTTTTTTATGTCCGTCTCCTGGTTCTAAGCTACGTTCCTACAATTTTTTTACCAAATCAGTTCAGCCGATCTTGAGTTATAAATAGTGTAACTGGCTTGACTTTCTATTATACATATATGATATATCACAGAAAATAAGGAGGTATTTAATAAAAAAAAAATATATGGTGCAACGACACAAAACGGCAGCTACTCAGTTTACGTCAAAGTGACAAGCGTTCACTCTGACACTGATTTTCAGTAGGTCCGTTTTGTATATTTTTTTGTGTATATTCCTAACGGTTCGTATATGTATTGCAGAGAACTTGTATACATCTAGGGTATACCGGGATCGCGTAATCGTAGTGGATCTAACCAGTTATCGAACAGATAAAACGGAGAATCTACTCCCTGGAGGACTTCATACAACTGTGGTCCACTAGATGAAGACTATAAGTTACAGATCTCAAAGTAGAAAGGGATAGAGTACCCCTTCTCCTACGCTATCATCATCCTTGACATATATAAACCCAATATATATATGAGCTTCGAAAGATTAGAGGAGAATGGACTGTCAGAAGCCGCCAGAACTTGGCTCAAACCCCTTTGGCCAGCATAGTTGCGAAAAGAGGAAAAAGGTATAACATAGATGTAAGAATTCACCAAGATAACTTTAAAATATATAAAACGAAAGAGGTTATTTGTTTGTTTGTTTGCTTGAACGTGCTAATCTCAGGAACTACTGGTCCGATTTGATCAATTCTTCCAGTGATAGGCAGCTTAATTATCGAGGAAGGCTTATAGGCTATATTTCATCACGCTAAGTCCAATAGGAGCGAAGCACCAATGAAGAATATTTCAAAATCGGGGGATTTTTCTTTTGGAGACAATCCCATACATGCGCCGCGTAAACGGTTAACCGTGTTTTTATGTACATGATATTAATTAATCGTTACCTAAAAACTATTTTAAACCTCAACGGATACGAATGACCCACGTGGGTGAAGTCGCGGGGTACAGCTAGTAATAAAAAAAACACATTGTAAAGTTACTGTAAGTTTTATACGTAAATGATTATAATTGAGTAATGTAAACAAATTCCGTTCTCATGAGGATCTGGTTCTGTTGTTTTATTTCCTTAAACATATGCTTCTGGCTCTGATTTATCGGTTTTCCAGACTGGTTGAGTGGTGACCAAAAGTATAAACTGATTTTGATGACGATTGGAGTAAATAAGCACAGAGGCATGAGAAATTAAAAAGCAAAAAAATAATTGCTTATGACGAGACGTGTCTCTATATATTATGCCATTGCGTTGCAGATAATAAAAAATGAGAACATGTCCAAACGAGCAACAAATGCACTTTTCCTAACCATATAACAGGTATTCAATCAACAGAAAATAATATATGCCTAATCAAGACATTTACAAAGGTTTATAAGTAACGCAACGCATGTATATTATAACAGCGTGGAGAAAAATAATTACAACATTTTTCAATATTCCCGCCAAAAGTTCCTAGCATGGAAAACTTCACAATGTGGCATCAACAATGCGCGCCGAAGAAACAAACGCTCAAATATGATACATCAAAGCCCTCCCGCCACTCAGAGGAAGCGATTCGAGATTAAAATATAAAAACAATAAACCTACGACCGTACCGACGTTTATTTTCATAAGCAATATAGCGGCACTTCGAAGACGCACTGCTTCTGCACAGGTGACCATGAATAACAAACATTTCGGATAGGATCTATATCAATATGTGAAGGAAAAACTTTCTGTACCAATTTACAAGAATTACGTGATTGGGGGAATACAAAATTTGGCACAATTATAGCTTTTTTTGTTACAAATTAAATCCAGTTTATTATATCATACATATTTACAATGCACTTAAATTTAAATAATAAGAAGAAAACTATATACATAATAATACAAAAAAAAACTAATTCTTAATTACACTAAAAAACATATTACACAATAAAAATAAAACAAAAATATAGAATGAAGAAAAGAATTAAAAAAGCTGATCCGCATCGGTGTAAGTATAAACTATAATAGTTTATATAATTATGTAGGATGATGTGCGAATACGAATTTTTTTTATATAATATATACAAATATATAAGATTATTAAAATTATACCTCACACACCACTGCCAAACGATTTATACATGCATGCCTACAATTTATTATAGGACAATGTCAGAGCGTAGTTATGACAACCGTCAAAAATAATAATGTATTTTGTGTTCTTTCTCGTAGCCAAAATGTTCTAGTGCCTTTTGATTTTTTTATTTTTTATTTTATTTCTTTTTGTGGCTAACCATAAAGTTCCAACACGTCCGACTTGTAGGCAGGTCTTTTTGTGCTAGATTTTACTCACTGTATTGCGGGCTCTATATAAGAATTGATTGTCAAGAAGTAGTAGAATACTACTACAAAAACCACACATTTAAAAGCTTTAAAAAAGTGTTGCTACATTTTTGAAAATACAGGGCAACCTCGATTTAACAAATCGGAGGGGATCAAGAAAACATTCGTTATATAAAGTAATTCGTCCAACTGAGGTTTGTTATGTTGAGGTTAGATTGGTCTAAAATTCGTTATAAAGAGATAAAAGAATAGTTTTAAGAACAAAAGCGTGTCGAAACATGTCGCGACATGAATCACATACTATAAGATTAAGAGTTATATTGGTGGGAACTTTATATAAAGGTTTTGGGTTGACAAAATTCGTTAATTAGAGGTATTAATACTTTTTCTTGATAGTTGAAAACTACCCCGGGCCGCCGCCGCCGCTCGCGCAGCTCCAGCCCTACCCGCAGCCGCCCGCGCACTCCTGTCCCGTGACTTCCACAGTCACCTCGGCCACCGCCTCCGTCGACGACTTATTTGCCCTCTATCTACCGACCACACATGGTGAGAGTCTGAGTACATACTAAAAGTTATCCTTATATTTTTCCTACTCATGTTATAATTTTAATGGTCCCTAAGATTATTCCGTTCATCTTATTATATTTACGTATATTATCTTAGTAATTAAAATCCATAGCTAAGCCATATCTTCTATCTTTCTTTAAAATTCTTTTGTCAATGTAAATTGTATTGCAAAATCTTAAAGTATACTACAAAATATATACATTTTATAAACACTCCATAACCCAAGACCTTGCACCAAACAATACTGCACATTTTTCTAGGGACAATAAATGATCAATTAATAGAAATAGAAAGGTTAGATTAGTTAACCTAACCTTTTATAACATTTACAAAGGTTACAAAGAAACTACTTAAGAGAACACGATAGGTCATTTACACATACACATGATATTTTACCGCTTATTGATAAACTGACCTTTCTAAAAAGAGCCACCACTGTGACATATAAAATTGTAACAAATAACCGGTTTTCTACCGATAAAGTACCCTCGAATTACATATTACATGCAAAATATAATATTCTAAGGTAAAGTTGATATAAAGGCTATATACATATTATTATTTATTTGGCCTGTATGTAACGTGCATCCTACAGTATAATTTTACAACCAAAATTTAGGACTACTTTGCAACTCAACCCTTAGAATACCAGTAATAGAACCGAATACTCTTGGGAATTGGGATACAATATTTTATTGTCTTTAAGAACACTATAAACCACAGTCATTACCAGATGTAAACAAAGAACAAATTAAACAAACCCAGGAATTTCGATGTCAGCGCTAGAGCATGTTTATACGTAAAATTTTGGTCAGCGTTCTGTTCATTGTTATCTGGACCGGACGAAGCTAATCGGCTGCGTCTGCGACAAAGCGCTATCAAGTTCGCTTGCTGCTTGTAAACTTTGCCATTTTGATTTAGATGAAGGGATTTCAGCTGTACTGTATACTAGTTGATTGATTTGCGTGATCCAAATTCATAGTTTACTAGCTAAAACCCGTGACTTTCTACACATTGAATTCAGTGGTTCTGTATTTGTGCGGGCACGGAAATCTGCTGCTGGAAAACTTAGTTTGTATCCTACAGACTCTAGATGCACTAACTTAAGATTTATCTTTTTGGAAATGTATCTGAAGGAGTATATGTCCAGAAGGTGACACCTTCAGATCCCAAATATTACTTTACTAAATATTAAGAAAGCTACATACAATTCTTGCTTTCATTTAAGCACATGACTTCTATCGCATAATACCTCTTTTGTAATTTCCTAAATAAGGTTAGATCGACCGAGCAAATGTTTAATTGAAGACTTCAAACCCCAATTTATTCACCAGAATAATTAACCAGAATGTCAGCTAATTCAGTTAATATTACTTGTACATCAGGCTAATTGTTGCATCCCTAAATGCTAATCTCAGAACAAAATAGTTTATACCCATCAATTGATACCAATTTTATATCAAAACATAAATACGTGAAGCGAAAACTTACAGTACCAATTTTCGAAAATTGCGTGATGGAAGAGTATGATATTTGGCATAATTATAGTTTATAGAGAAGATGGTGAACAAATGCTAATAATTTTATAAAATATGCATTGTTAATACATTAAATTATAAATATAAAACACACACGCACACCAGTACCAAACCATTTATACACACATTTATACATTTTACTATAAGATTGTGTCAAAGAGTGATCTTTTTCGTATATTAATTGTCAAATACAACAATGTAAAAAGAATTAAAATTTTATATACAGCTTTAAATAAACATTTGTACGCAAATATTAAGATTTGTTGCGGAATTTCGACATGCCGGCGATCTCTAGTTTATATATATATATATTAGTGAACCGGATTTAGACAGGATACATTTTAATTAAAATATAAGAAATCTAACCTCTATAGGTATACATTTTTTTTTTTACTGGTCCGCAGTAATAGACAACAAAATTGTTAAATTTGCAATTATGAGTATCGCAATGACATTAGTGTCATGATAACTTTTAATAACCATCCCACACGTTCTAGTTAATAAGATCATAACTAATGTATGCAATAACGGATACCATTTCCATAATAGGAAAAACCGTGATAATCTTATGTAGGTGAAATTTTGATGAAATGGAATTAGTTATGTTAGACACTAGCTGATGTATATATATATAGTACTTCTAATTTAGCTCATTTTTTTCTAATATTTTTATGCAAAGTTGTTTAATATTCTTGTTTTTCCTCTGAATACTTTGCGTTAGAGGACCAAGAAAGGAACAGTAAATAAATATATACAGGACTATATGACACACGGACGTCTGTTCCTAAGGTAGAAAACTTAATGCCTGTGTCATAGGCACCGAGGAGGTCAGAGGGTGTAGCACGAACATTCTCGATAGTTTTCCTTACTTTTACGTTCGAGATGAAACGTCAAAATACGAAGGTTCGTGCTTACATTTTATACGACTTACACGGCCGTAACAACGAGTATTAGATACGTGCGAATTCTGACTTCATTAGTGCTGGGAATATTTAAAAACAAGGTTGAGTAAAGCGGTATTGTTAATGTTTAATTTGTCGTTCGGTTTCGAACGTAAAAGTAAATAAAACTATATGTAACTAAAAACTAACTACTTATATAACTCAGATGGTTTTGAGAAAGAGTGTTCGAAGATCGACTCGAAAACCAGCTACTGATTAAGCTACGCACTGCCGTTTTTTCTTAATTCACAAAACTTTTCTAGATTTTATTAGCATTATATTAATACTTAACACACCACCTATTATTGGTTCGATAATCTCTTGTCCCAAAGGTTGTGTGGAAGAAATCGCTCTTTAGCGATAACACCGCCTTTTGTACTCTCTCTTTCCTCGTTGATATGTTTTCTTTTCTTATGCGTCCTTGTGGTGTACAATAAAGAGTATAAATAAATAAAAAATCTTATAAATATAGTAGTTAGTTTTGTGTTCATAATAAATTGGCAGGCAGGTGCCAATCCGAACCGAACCCGCTACATCAGTAAGCTAACTACTTTGCATACACTTCCTATATAAGATCGTTAACCACACGCCACCAGCTTCCAAATCGACTTTTTATCGACTTCGGCCATTGTATTCATCGGATACCGACTCGATTATCCGAGTTAGTATTCGCATTATGTCATTGGCAAATTTTATAAGCCAATATTTTTAAATATGTCAACGCAATGAATTTTAAACTAAATCTATAAATGAATAATGTTTGCTGATCTGTATTTAGTCCGTATTGTAACTTTCTATATAAATATAAATAAATCCATGGGACTATATGACACATGGACGTCTGTTCCTAAGGTAGATATTTTAATGCCTGTGTTATAGGTAACAGATGCTATACACAAATATATTTTTTTTAGAAATATGTAAATACATACATATAGATAATAGATCCGGATTCGAGGCGGGAATCGAATCCACAACCCATGGAGCGGTAGGCAGGGTTAATGCCAACTACTGGACCCAAATTAAGGATGTTTAAGGTCTTACACAAGTTTAATTTTACGTGGACAAAATTGCGGGGTACAGCTAGATTTCTTATATAACAGACCGCAAACAGGCTGACTTGTAGGTGAAGTGATTAGTGACGCCCATAGACACCTGCATTCATGAACATCGTTTGTTGAAGGTAACGACGCTGATCTCAAAAAATATCGTGGGAGGCAGGAAATTACTTGCAAATTACGGTTGCAGGTTTTTGGATATCGAGGTGAGAAATCAGATATCAGAGACTTCACTATCAGACACATTATCAGCGACAGTCCATTAAACAATTTAAAAAAATCTTTATGATTGCGTGTCTTTATTTGTACATACTGTGATCTTGATTTCAATATCATAAACATTTTATCATTTAAACAATTTTTTTATTGCTACCTACAAAAATATAATTAAACCTTATATTTTATAGCGTAGAGTTCAAAATCGTATATCATCCGATGGCTACTGCGTTGCTGCACCATCTTAACAGAGACGATAAAGGTTTTTATTGTTACCAGTTTCTGAACGGCTGTCATCTTATTGATAAAAGGCGTGACAGTGTGACTTTAGTGTTTTTAGGGTGACCACACGCCTCATTGTTGACGGACTGTCCCAAAAATTCTATTGACGCTATCAAAGTAAGGTCATCTATATTCAAATTTACCATACGCAACTGCACTAATAGAAGTCCCGCAGATTTTTCGCCGGCCTTTGAGAAATGAGTATGCAGTTTTCTTGAACGCATTTCCTATGGTGACCACGCAAAACAACTATATGTAATATTTGATAAACTTTGTTTCATATTTGCATTCTTTTATTTATTCATATTTGTTTTGATCCCTGGAATAGCAAAGTAGTCACGTAGGGACACAGATTTTCTTATTATTAGTGTTAAAATATTCGTTTAAAGCGTAGAAGCTGTATTCAATTAGGTATTTTTTTATTCATTTCCCTAGTAAACATATTTAAATCATTTATCTATACTATTTAATATATAAAGCTGAAGAGTTTGTTTGTTTCTTGTTTAATTGATCGCGCTAATGTCGCAACTAGTGGTCTGATTTGAAAAATTCTTTCAGTGTTAGATAGCCCATTTATCAAGGAAGGTTACAGGCTATATATCTTCACGCTAAAATTTTCAACTAATTTTACGCGGACGAAGTCGCTGGTAAGAACTAGTATTAGATAAATGTTCAGGTAGGTGATCATACTTTTTTATTGATTGAATATACGGTCTTCTATTGTGTAGTTTTAATTTGAATATTGGTAGGTTTAATACAATTTTTTCTAGTAGGGAATCGACGTGGCCTCTTTTGATTCTTTAAGCTGGCCCGTAGGCCAACCGTGGTTGGCAGTGACCGGGCCGTTGTCTGTCGTATCCTCCTCGCTTACCTGATTATGTCTGTATTTATACTCTTATGAACAACTACACTCATCTACGTATACACTACGCTATATATCATCACGCTAAAATTTTTCAACTAATTTTACGTAACGACTAGTTGAAGATACTGAGAATAGGTTTAATACAAAAAATGGGAGAGATGTTGAAAAGAATTGGTATAAAAATTGTTACTTTAGCAGACAAAAGATACTAATAAAAATGAGTAGATATTAAAAGTTGGTTAGGTTCAAAAGGAGGCCACTGGTTTTCTTCGCAGTCGAAATTCAGACTTGCCACGTCACAGACGCCTGGACGAAGACTTTTTAATATCGCCATGTCCTTGCCAAAAATGCAGACTCATTGGCCACAATAAATTATTTTTTAATAAAAAGAAAACCGCCTTCAAAAACAAAAAAGTGAGGAAGTGAAAAGCAAAAAATAATATAACTTTCATGCAATTTAGTAGACACTTACGATGTGCTGAAGTCGGTACCAAGCTAAATGGGTTCTCCGCTTGATTGATGCAGATAGCACCGAAAAAACATAGGCGTCTAATTGACAACCTCCTCCTTTTTCGCAATCGGTTAAAAAAATAATAGACCTACAATTGACTGGCCCGTTGGCGCAGTGGCCAGTAACCCTGCCTTCCGCTGCGGGGTCGTGGATTCCATTCCCGCCTAGAGTCTAGGTGTGTCTATGTCTATGTATTTATATATTTCTAGGGGAAAAGTAAATATTTGTGTATAACAGGCTTCTGTTACTTATAACAAAGACATTAAGTTGTCTACCTCAGAAACAGACGTCCGTGTGTCATATAGGCCCTTTTATCGAGGAAGGTTATATGCTATATATCATCACTCTAAAATTTATTCTATCTTTTCATATAATTTTACGTTGACAAAGTTCCGGGCTCAGCTAGTATAGAACTAACGTAGTATGAGTTATTTTTACAATAAAGATAGAGAAACTTTATATAAATTTGAATATTTTTGTATTTAATTATACAAGCTTTTAGTAACTTTTACATAGAGTTACAAAGCCCGCCACCCAATGTAATGTTTCTAGGTTAGACAAAATTAGAATGTAGATTGTTTTCATTAAGTCTAATTTCGGAGTTATTTTTAATAGCTGTGCCTGCGAGTCCGTTTGCGTATAATTAGGGAAAAAAAATTGATTAAATTTTAGCGTGATGTTATATAGCCTATAGCCTTCCTCGATAAATGGGCTATCTAACACTGAAAGAAATTTTCAACTCGGACCAGCAGTGCCTGAGATAAGCGCATTTAAGTCAGACAAACAAACAAACTCTTCAGATTTAAATATTAGTATAGAAGTACAGGTGGTTGGCCCGTTGCCGCAACGGGCAGCGACCCTGCCTTCCGCTCCGGTGGTCGTGGGTTCGATTATGTCACCTATAACACAGGCATTAAGTTGTCTACCTTAAGAACAGACTTCCGAGCGTCACATTGTCTGGTCTATATTTAATATTATTATTAATTGATTTGATAATGGGCAGATTTTACCGAAAAAATCTTAATTCACAGTGAATAAACACTTTTTAAATTAAGCAGTTAAAAGAACCTAGATTACATCTTTTAGGAATCCCAAACAAAAGTATGCCTTCCGAATTTTACCGAAAAAATCTTAATTCACAGTGAATAAACACTTTTTAAATTAAGCAGTTAAAAGAACCTAGATTACATCTTTTAGGAATCCCAAACAAAAGTATGCCTTCAGATATAAATTACAAATTGCCCATTCGATTTCAAAGTTATAACTCTTAACAATCACAACCTAAAAGTGTTTAGACTTAAGTTGTTTCAAGTAACAAAACGAAATATGGCAACAAGCGGCTGGTACTTAAACGAAAACAACTCCCATTAAACGTGAGCCATGCCCGAAAGTAGGATACCAGGTCCTGTTGCCAAAACTGGCAGGACCCGCCATGTCGGCGCCGGGAAACAGACGGTTTTATATCGGTATATTTTAATTCCGCTTGCCAAGTTACGAATGGCACAACAGTCTTACTGGCTTGTTGTTTTTAATTAGAATGTACAGTAAAATGAAGCATTTGTTGGAATCCTGCTAAAATTATAAACGTGAAATTTTGTACTTATGGATGTCTGGATGTATGTTTGACGCTCTTTCAAGGAAAAAACTACTGAATGGATTTCAATAAAACTTTACAATAATATAGTTTATACATCAGTGTAACACATAGGCTATAAATTATAAAGATATTGTGTGAATTGTCCAAAATATAACGATAAATGTCAAGCAAGTAGCAGAAAATTGTGCCATCTGCAGGCTACTCTGGCGTGCGCTTGAAAAACCGTTAGATGTACACGTATATAGTGTATGAAGGAAATGTTTATCTTAAATAGTTCTAAAAAAGCCCGCGACGCCATTTTTTTTAACAGAATATTAGAAATACTTTTTAGGTATGTCTAATATTCCCTTTTTCCCCTCCTACTAAGCTTAAATTAAAAGCTTGTCTAACCCGATATTTTATAATAATACAGATATTACTGTTTCTGTGATTCTATTAAATAACCTATTATAGTTTATTATAATATCTTCTCATAGACTGAAATATTAAAAACTAACTGTTTATACAATATATCTTAAATTGTAATTTCATTGTATTATATTTATATTAACTTGTTCATTAAACTAATACGCGAAAATAGGTGTGAATTAAAGTATAGAAATAGAATGAATATGAAAAAAAAATGACTAGTTATATAAACATGCTTATAAAAGACAGTCTTAACAGTAAATTATTTATAGATAAAAAGAAAACGGCCTTCAAGAAGCACCAATGAACTAAAAAACAAATAAATAATTAGTACTTTCATACGATTTAGTAGGCACCTACTGACGCTTACGCGTTGAAATCGGTACCAAGCGAAATAGTTTATCCAGTAAACCGATGCAGATGTACCGACTTCAACACATCAGCAGATGTCTACTAAATTGTATAAAAATAGAATTCTTTTGTTTGCTTTGTAGTTCCTTGGTTTTTTTTTGAAGACTGATTTCTTTTACATTTTTTGTTGAAAGTGGTATTTTGTCCATATATAGTTGGGTCAACTAAACGCACTGCCCTAATGACAGGTGAGATTTCGAAATAGCCGTAAAGATCATGTGATGTGTAACGATGTACATGAATTTTTAGAATTTTGTTGATTTCTTAAAAATCGCTAAACTGACTTTGATAAGAATTATATGGAACTACCTCTAAAGTATGTTCTGCCAAACAAAAAAAGCATCATCAAAATCAGTTCATAAATGGCGGAGTAATCGCGTAACATACATATGAAAAATAAATGATTAAAAAAAATGGTTATAATATGAAAACCACTGGGCCAAACTGTTAAATTTTTATAGGACCAAATAGCAATTGTTCCGCATCGAACCGCAGATGAATGACGTAAATCGGATCATAAATCTCAGCGCATCTCTGTACATACATAAAAGATATACCAATAGAGTTGAGAACCTCCTTTTTTTTGAATTCGGATGAAAATAAAGTGAATTGTATTCTTATATACAAAGCAGGCGCAGAAGTAGAATAAAATATAAATAAAAAATTGTAACAGCATAATGCATTCAAGGCATAGGAGGATAAAAAAAGACTAATTTAAAATAAAATTGGACATTATAAAAAATCTTGAAAACATTATTTACATAGCTTTCTTTCTCAATCAACCGGATGTACAAGGTGAGTGAAAGAGAAAAATTCCTAATGTTACAA
This sequence comes from Charaxes varanes, assembly GCA_024363005.1. NCBI lineage: Eukaryota > Metazoa > Arthropoda > Insecta > Lepidoptera > Nymphalidae > Charaxes > Charaxes varanes. The sequence goes on along the minus strand of JANCMC010042188.1, from coordinate 112,220 downwards.
CATAGTCGAAAGTCCTTTCAATCATTGAGCCTTCACTCTTGGAGTTATTGACAGTTCAATGAATGAGGCGATGTGAACGCACGGCCATACACGAATCGAAAATATCGTTTTTTAGTCGAAATTCAAATTCTGACCTCAGCCGACACCTAAAGCCTGCGTGCGAATTAAACCTGTTCGCAAATAATCCCGCACACGTACCAGTACATATATATGATAAAGCTGAAATTTTATTTGCAAGTCTTCACTGCAATTCCACCACGCAAGGTGAAACACGATACCGAGTGCATTAACGTTAATTTAAAAAAACATGCGATACGTAGTGTTTCTCTTTAATTTCATACTTGGCGGTAACCTCGCAGATGATTTCGTAAATTATTCCGAGAGTTTTGGAACAGTTTTTAACAGTTACGCGGAACCAATACCGTGTGTGGACTACTGTGGCTATCGCCAGAGTTACTATGACGGTGAACTAACCATGGTTGCACCGAAAAGTGATATTATCGACTTAATGCTTCAATCACCGATGATACCGTTGAACAGCACCGGGCCTGATATATTTTCAGCATTTCAAGACCAGTACGAATTACCCAAAGGCGAGTGACTTTCGTTCACCTTAACATACATAAAAATTGCCAAAATGTTCTTTAATGTTTACGAGCACTTTTGGATCCATTGTGAGATTAATTTTTTTTATTATGTTTACGAAACATTTGTCTAAAGTACGCAACATAAATTAATTAAACTCATTATAATACGATCATAAAGTTTTAAGATGCTATAAGTTTCCTCGTATACCGATTGGCCCGCTGGCGCAATTGTTAATTACCATTTCTTCGCTGCCGGAGTTGTGGGTTCAATTCCCGCCTCAAGTGTGACTGTATAGTTATATAGTTATATATATCTATACTAATATATATAGCTGAAGAGTTTGTTTGTTCGCTTGCTTGATCCCGCTTATCTCAGAAATTGCTGGTCCGATTTGAAAATTCTTTCAGTGTTAGATAACCCATTTATCGAGGAAGGCTAAAATTTTTCACCTAATTTTACATGGACGAAGTTGAGGGTAGTGAATAGTAAATAAATATATACAGAATTTCGGCATCGAACTTAATTTTCATTACCGAATGGTAAAAACTCGTAGCTTTATAAGTAGTCGATCGCTAGGTTAAGCAGTTTTTACTGCGACCGGGTGGAAGACGGGTGATCCATTCCGACACTGATTAAGAAAAAACTCCGACCTCCTATGTGTTCTGGAAGAGTTAATAGTAGAGGAAGGAAATACTAAAGAAGATAAGATAGAAACTAGGAAGAAGAAGAACATGAAAATGTTAATAATACTTAACAATCTTAATCATAACATCCCCGAAAAATTTTAATTTTACCAAGGCTTCTTTATGAATTCAAACCCTGTTATTCTCAGTAAATCAGAAGCCATATAAATATATGGTGATAAGAAATCATTAACTTAGGTGTGGTCAGTTCATTTTTGGCGTTCCGTAGCACTACAAGGAACCTTTATAATTTCGCTCTGTCCATTCGTCTGGCCGTCTGGCATTTGCAAACTATTAGACGTAAAGACTTGAAATTTTTATATGTTGGTAGAACATGCTAAAAACTCATTAGGAAAATCATATACAACTTTTGATTTTATATAACAAATTCGTTTATAGCGTATCAGATACGGAGCCCTTCTATATAAGCGTATCTTGACACGCTTTTGGCCATTTTATTGTATTTCATACGTTACCTTTAAGTTCTCAAATGTCATTGCATAAATGACCGACTTGGATTATGGTATTTGCTTTAATATGCTGACTCGTTTTCTAATTAGTAAATAGTTTCCACAAAATTAGAGTTATAAAGTTTCATTCATCACAATCATTGTACGTTTTAGACAGACCGCCGAGATTGGTATCAACATTCAGCGAAGCCATTACTAGGATTGGACAAACTATTGCGTTTAGATGTGCCGCTAACGGTATACCTTCACCCAGGATTCAGTGGACTTTAGATGACAGACCGCTGCCAGCGGCACCAGAAAAGTAAATATCCTTCAAATGCTATAATTAAGAGCCATATTTGTGGAGCATGCGGAAGCCCGGCTTTCAAATAAAAAGGAATCATCAAAACCGTTTCACCAAGTCAGAGCAAAAATACAGTTTAATTGTCAACCTCCTACTAAATGTTTTTATTATTTTACATTTTGACGTAGCTTTTTTTTTAACTTGCCTATTAAAAGTTTTTAAGTCTCTTTATAAGATTCTCTTAGATAACAGTAGTTGAATTAAATGCCTGGCTGAATGAACGATCATAATTGCTATTGTATATTACAGATATAGTGTAAACACTAGGGCTGAAACACTGACTGGTGGTGAAGAAGGAACAATAGTATCTACTCTAAGTATAACCATCAGAACCGCAGATGAGGGTGGAAGGTACGGATGCAACGCTACTAATTCAGGAGGTTCACACGCACACCATGCAAGATTAAATGTGTTTGGTAATTATATGTTAAATGAATGTGAATATATAAATTGTGCAGAAGAACTGTATAAAATTGTAATACACTTTACAGGTCCGCCTAATATTAGATATTTGCAACCAATACATGTAAAGACTGATACAGATGTAACCTTGCACTGTCCATATTCAGGATATCCTATAAAGTAAGTGCCCCATATAAATTGCTTTAAGATAAATTTTTATAATGGTAAAATAAATGATGTTTCAATTTTAGGGAAGTAATCTGGCGTCGTGAAGATGGTTCAATAGTTGAGTCACCCATTGAAAGTAGTGATGAAAGAGGAATACTTAGACTATCTTCGATTAGAAGTTCAGTTGCTGGGACTTATACTTGTGAAGTAAGAGCAGAAAGTGGTGAACTGGCACGAAGAACTGTTAAAGTCGAAGTTCATAGTAAGTGATCGTATTTCTTTATATTTAAAGTTTTTTGGAGGTTAAATGCTGTCACATATTGTTTTACTCATTTACGAGAATTTAAAATATTGAATGCATTACAGAACCCCCAAAAGTAGCATCCTTCCAGTTTCCCGAGGAACTCGAAGTGGGTGGAAATACGCAGGCTACATGTAGTTTAATTTCCGGAGACAAACCTATACAGTTTTCTTGGCTCAAAGATAACTTGCCAATCCCTTCGACGTTAAAGGTATTTAAAGAATATATTTTATGTAATTCGTCAATTTTATTCTTGGTTAAGGTACAAATTGTAAACTTTGCAGGTAGAACAAAAGAACATGGACTTCTTCACCATATTGGTCATACAAGATTTGAATTCTATGCACAGTGGGGAATATACCTGTAAAGCTACTAACGACTTTGGCACTGTTAGTCATAGTTCTACCCTCATTGTAAAAGGTATTTATTTCCTAAGTTTAACGATTTTCACGTATTTGGTGTCAAATGAATTTCATATAATTGAATAATACGACTGAATGCCATAATAAATAAAGTAGTCTATCCGAACAGAGCCTCCTACATGGGTATGGCGTCCACAAAACACATCTGTTTCTGCTGGAGCTGCAGTCCTTCTTCCTTGTTCGGCTAAAGGACAACCGATGCCGAGAATAACTTGGGAGTTTTCATCAGGTATGAGTTTGCTGGAACTATTTATTTTTATTGGTATAAACTCTAAGAAAAAATTGACGTATTATTCGTAATTTTGTATTTCTTTTAAAAATCAATTAAGTCGTTACAAAATTTTAATTGCGTCAATTTAATACAGAAGGAGAAAATTGGAGACATATACTCTGGGGTCAGAACACCATCTACTGAAAGAATTCCGAAGCTACAACCCATTCTGCATTTTGTATTATTTTTTAAAATATTCTTTTGGCTTTTCCTTTCTTAATTTTTTCTTATACCTTCTCAAAAATAATATGAATAAAACAAAATAGACAGGAGTCAAATAGACTCAGTCGTTTTTGAGTTATAGCGAGAATAATACCTAAATTAGATTAAATACCGACAGCAGGAATTTTATCCGATTCTTTCTAGCGGTTTAGGAGGCGTAGAATGACAAAGTCGTCTACAGTCAATTTTTATATAGGCAATATAAAGATGACTTTTTTAAAATCTGTAAGTTCCAGATTAAGTAAACTCATTATCATTATAGCTAGCTCAGGATGCTAGCCTGGAACTAGACTGAATTCTAGGTTACCAAATAGGAAAAAATCTTAATAAAAAGAAATATGTAAGTAATAATAAGACTGTGTATTTATTTCATCAAGAAATAGGAAAAAAATGGTGACATTGGGTGTCTGTTTTGAACACCGACTTACTACATTTTTTCTTCTTCCTATCGTTATCCCAGACAGGTACCAGGGTCCACTCAAATTGCAGAGGATGTAGTTGTGGGGAGAGTTAAAAATACTACTCAGTGACATTAATCGGGACCCACTATTTGACGCCAGGCCTCATATTTATTTATGAGTCGCCCCCTATGCATATCTATATTGCAGACGAAGCCGGGGCTAGTCGCTAGTAATATACATATATAGGTTTCACACAATCCTTTGTTTTCAGTCCATCCTCTGGTGCAAGTGCCGAACCAGCTGGTAGGCGCACCAACAGGCACTGACGTAACGCTCCAGTGCCACGTTGAGGCATCCCCAAAAGCTATCAACTACTGGACTAGAGATAATGGTAAGTCATCATTGAATTTATACATATTATAAAAGACAAGCTTTAAGAAGAAAAATTTGCAACAAATAAAATAATTAAGAATTTTAACAATATATAAACAAACTTGAAATTGTCAGAACCGGACCAAAGTGAAATGGGAGCACACGGGAAGCGCTAGCTTTCAAATAAAAAAAGAATCAGCAAATTCGGTTCACCTAATCGAAAGTTATGAGGTAACAAATACAAAGAAATACAGTGAACCGCCCGTTTTTTAAGTCTGTTGATAATATCAATGACATATTTATTTAATACATTTCGATGTAATTCATAATTTTATTTATTTCAAGTTTGAAATATATTAATCAAACTGTTATAGTATTCATTCTAAATAATTTATTGACATTTATTTGAATGTTTAATATGTTGACACCGTAGAATAATTTGGTTTCGATTCAATATTTTATACGTAATTACGGGAGTATTTCAAAGCAGTATATAGTATATACCTATAACGGATGTACATATGTAGTAGAACTAGGCATACATCTCTATTATTAATGTTTATATATTGTATTTTTTTTTGTTTTTTTTTTTAAAGAATATTAGGAATAGTTTTTAGGTATGTCTAATATTCCCCTTTTTCCCCTCCTACTAAGCTAAAATTAAAAGCTTGTACTAGGAATGGGTGCGATAATACCCCAACGGCGGTGGGGTTTGAACCGGGTACCTTGCGGATTTCGGTCCATATACCGTTGAGTTATTGAGGCTCAATTATAAAATCAATCAAATCTATACTGTATTGTTGGTGTGTCTAATGAAATAAAAAATATTAATAACCAGTATGACTAAGAACAGCCGAATGCTATTAACTATAGTATTCCAGACCTGTAAGCAATAATAATCTTGACAAAAAGGGTTCCTATTTTGATAGAACTTTTACTAGAAGGAAATTAACTGTTTGACTTTTAAAAGTATATCCCTGTTACTCACATTTTATACAATATTTTATAGCAAACATATCCCATTTTTTATAAGGGAGTCAAGGGTGAGGAACGGATTAATAGCTACTTTGTGAACTCCTACAATGTGCTTTATTAAAACAAAATTAGCTGCTTAGCTGCTGAAGTTCCGCCCGAGTTCTAATTTAATAAGCTATACGAGAATTATGAGCATCTCGTTAAAAATCCTTGAAGCATTAAACGATAGTTGAGTCACTAAACTATTTAAGGAAAGTTCATCTTTATGAAATTCATTATTTGTACCTACTTATAAAGAAAGATGGGCAGGGAGTAATTGTTTATTTAGTCTATCTAGAGTCCGCCTTCGGACATAGGTTTCCTTTCCATTTTTCCATGCTAGTCGATCTTGCGCCTTCTGCATCAATCCTCTGCTTGACGGCAGATATCATCTTTCCACCTTTTGGATAGTCTACCTCTTCCTTGTATTTATGCCCGGACTCCACTATATTGCGCGTCTTACCTAACGGCAAAAGGCCATCCGGGCAATATGACCTGCCCATCTCCACTTTTCTCTCTCAATCTCTCACAATTTTACGCGGACGCAGTCACAGGAAACAACTAGTTATATATAAAAGTTCATTAAGTCGGATATGATAATTAAAAAAGATAATTAACAACTAATTTAATTATCCATATTTATGTATGGATGGTGGATACAGCGCCGGCCCGAAGTAAATTTTGAGATGGAGCGTGATCCAATTATGGCGCCACTGTTACTTATCCTGTTTATATTATTTAATACAAAATATATTAAAAATAATCGTATATATAGAGTCGTCCCTAGTTGAGGCGCCCTCTCAGACTCTGTGCCTGGAGCGGCCGTTCCGTTCGCTCTATGGTAGAGTCGGCCCTGAGTGAACACGACATTCAAAACATTATTCGGATCTACTGCTAATTAGTTAGGTACTAAGGGTCTGAACTCTAAGTGATTAAGACTTTAATTTGTGTATTTTTTCCAAGTGATCTATGTCACTGGATGTAAGCGAGGTCTACTAATGTTTCTTTATGTTCAAACACCAATTCGTGACAGTCCTTGCCCCCCTTTCATGTTTGGATCTAGCCGAATGCTAGATATATAAAAACTGAATTATAATCATGAAATTTCTGTTACCTCGGATTTCTCCTTAATAATATTTAAATGATGAATGTAAATTATAGCGAGATTTTACGATTTTCAGTAAAACTTTTTACATATGTATAATTTACATTGTGGGAGGCCAAAACTCATTTTAGATTGCTGTGCCGCTCTAATTAGTAAGTAATACATATTTGATTTTTGCAAAAAAAGATTAAGGTTCTTTTTTACATTTTAAATAAAGTACTTTATTCAAATAAAGTGTTAATTAGGCCTTCACTTAAAAATATTGTTTATTATATATCTTTAAATTCAATTTATTTTCGTTTCCCTGTATATGTTTTTACGCCTCACGAGGGTTTTTAGTATAAGCAGGCCGATATAAATACTGAGTTATTACTCTTCTAAGCCAATATAAAAAATAATGTATTTATTTATAATATTGAGTAAAGATAAACAAGCTATATAAGCCTGGGCAAGTGTTATTTAAGCATTTTTTCTGTATTATCACTTACCGAATCGCTTGTGTTTTCACCCCTTTAGTGCAGAAACCTTTACAACAGAGGTGTTGTGTTCCCATTACGGTACACTCTGTACTTTTTCTGCAAGGTATGGGAAAGAGGTCTAACCAGCCACTCGTTGTGCGTACTTTTGGACACGTAAGAGATTGACCTTCACCTGCAATATAATACTTGTGCTATATTTTATTTATTTTTATTGCTTGTTACAATTTATGCCAAAATGCTTATAAAAACAGGAAAGAGGTTTCATACCATTACAATTACTAATAAATTATTTTCAATTATTATTTGACTTACAGACTTATTTTTGATCTATTTATTTGAGTAATAGTGCGATATAGGACTACATAATTAACACAAACGAATCACTAATATTTCTTTGGAACTTTGTACAATTTTTAAGAATCCTTTTATTTATCGGATGTAGATTAAATATTAACGGATATAGGTCTCATTAGACAGATATAACTGTTAATCCGCTTATCAGTCACCAAACAGCCCTTATTGTAATCCGATTAAATGAGATAGGCAGCCGTAATCGACACATGTAGCACTACTCGCCACAGAATTAGTCTTTAATGTTGGTCATGCAACTTTGTGTGGTTATTTTCACCACTAGTATAAGAATCGACTAATGGTTAAACGCAGAATTAAGCATTAGTCGACGCTTATACTAGAGGTTCCGAATCGCCAGCAGGAGACCTTCAGTCTGTAACTTTCAAATAATTGTAAATTTGTAGACTATTATTTAGTAACCAAATCGAATAGAATAGAATAGAATAGAATTATTATATTGTATACTATTGTATTCTATTTAGTAACAAAATCGGATAAGACAGTGATCATATAATTCATATTAAATGTGTTCCCATATCCAAATTAAAATATATATTTTCTCTGTCGTTGGCTCAAAATTTTTCCTGGATCGTAAAGCAAAAAATAAATAGGATATTTTTAAGAGTTCCCGTTTGTTTACATAACTATGCTTTTAAAATATATAGTCTATTTTCAATCAACATTGCTGGAACCTACATCCAAATATATGTAGAAAAGAACCTCCTTTTATTTTTAGTCAGTATAAAACCAGTGATCCTTAATTTTAATTTCATACCGTAACCCCTCAACCAATATGTTTCGTAATAAATTCCAATGGAAGTTTTATAAATGTACAATCTCACTGCCCGAATGTCATTATTCATCGAAACGTACATTTCACCCGTAACATTATCATAACAAAGTAGTAATTACGGACAGATAAAGAATGGTATATCATGACGTTCCATTTCTGCAAACCGAAGCACTACATCAACATTTATCTTGTTAAATAATGGAACGTCAGATGTGCGGGGCCGATTTTTGTTTGGGAATGTTGCTTGTCGTAATAAGCCAACATGTCTTCTTTGTGCTCCCGGCATCCATCACTCATCACGCAGATTCCCGCCATCTGTCCGCTTCACCAATGACCTGACTTGTTGTAATATGACGTTGACAATTGAGTAAAGAGATAAATGACAGGATCGAATTATGTTTTGATACAAATTATATCTTAGATGTTCTACTAATATCAAAAAAATGACCAAAAGCGTGTCAAGACACGTTTATATAGAAGGGTTCGGTATCTGATACACTATAAAGGTATTCGTTAAATAACTTCAAAAGTTGTTCTCCAATTTCGTTCAGAATAATTTTCCTAATGAGTTTTTAGTATGTTCTATCAACATGGAAAATTTAAAGTCTAATAGTTTAGAAATGCTAGGAGGGGGGGGGGGCACCTTACGGGTAGACAGACGGACGGACGGACGGACAGAGAGAAATTATAAGGGTTCCTAGTAGTACTTTGGAACCCTAAAAACAGTTATAATTTTTGTTATAACGTTTATTATTTTTAAATGTACACTTTTGTGAACGGAATGAATAGTTCCTCTTCGTAGCGAGCTCTTGAGGAAGGACCCCGGACGAGTTTGAAATTAGTCCAGCAATTTATTTATTTATTTACTTAATATAGTAAAACATACAGCATTAAAATATCGCTTTACAACAATTTTCTGTATATAATTCATATGGTTAAAGTTTTAACTATTATTTATACAAAAGATGTGAACTGACATTGAAAAATAGATAGATAAAGATTTAAAAGTAAGATATTTTTCTTAGATGAAATAAACTTATTGAACTCTAAATTTGCCCAAACGGAAATCAACATAAAATTTACAATACGAAAGATACGTCGGTTTCGTCGATTTTAAAAGTCCCGATATATCTCTATCCATGAAGGTAAAACGCGGCTGTTATATTAGCTAACGTGTATTAGTTAATATAACATTTGCCCGTGGCTTGGCTCACGCTATTATCTATTTTTCGGACAAGTAGTGAGAACGGATTGAAACGAAAAATCTCTCTATAGCCTTTCTCTACTAAAGTAGAGATAAGATTTGCCTTATGACTGTTAGAGATAAGATTCGCCTACGAGGTATATTTCTCACTTCCTAATATGAGGATATATTTTCATAGTGTGAAACTGCTGCAACTGAAACTCAGTGTACAAGAAAA